>JAKWJA010001223.1:0-199994 GCA_027704765.1 Solanum habrochaites
ATTAGGCTTCGTTAATTCGAACAACCCAATTTTGGAAGGCTATTCATTCATGAAACTCAAAAATCACTGCAAACTTGCGGTGGGAATTATCTATAACCAAAACTACTATCTCAAATACACCTAAACTCTCTGAGATAGAAGTTATAAATCATTTGAAGTTTTCAAACTCACTTTTAACTTATTTAACAATCTCACATTTCCAAAAATAACTATTTCCATATTAGAACTCTTTTCTTAGTTTCATTCTAGTTGCGAGTTGTTACAATATATCCCCCTTGTGAAATTTCTTTATCGAATTAGATACTCTACAAAACTTAAGGGAGCACCATCAAGTTCAAACACCCATAAGAAATTCAACCAAACACCATTATTAAGTCTAAATTTCGACATACTACAAATAAAATTAGTACCTTAATAATGCAATTTTCTACAATTCATAGAGATATGGATATCTCTTCTCATGTCCCTCTTTATCTTCTCAAGTAGTTCGTTCCTAATCCAAATGACCTTGATTGATGCTACGTTTTTTGTTCTTAACTTTGGAACTTGCCATCTAGATTTGCAGCACCCGAATCCCTCAGAAGACAAGTTTTATCTTTGAGTCCAATATTTTCAATTGTAATGATGAATATAAGGATCACCGATGAACTTCTACCAACATGGAGACATGAAACACTCAGATAAACCGTTGCTAACTCTCGTGTTAGCTCAACTCATAGCTATTTGTGCCATCCCTTTGGAAATTTCATAAGGGCCAACTAGCGAGGGCTAAGTTTTCCCCTTCTTACCGAACATCATAACACCCGAAATGGGTGAAACTTTTACTGTAACCCAATTATTCCTAAACTCTCACTCCCTCTCCTAACCATTACTTGGATTATGACAAGTCTGCCTGTGCCATTTCACCCTTCTTTAATCAACTATCACGTATCTCCTCCATAGCTTGGGGTGAACTAATTTGGTCTTATAAATTGCTTTTTTTTGTTTTCACCCACACAACGCCTCATAGCGATCTGCATCTTCTCACCATACAGAGCTTCATAGGAGAGCTTTGGATGCTAGAGTGTTACTATTGTTGTAAAAAACTTAATAGTGATGGTTGATCATCCCGGTTCCCTTGAACCAATAACTCACTCTCACATATCTTCTAATGTATGACTAGTACGCTCTACTTTTTCCCTCCGGATGAAACCGTAACTTAGTTCACCTTTGAATCCGAGCCTTTCTGAAAGATTTCAAAATTGTATAGTAAATTGGTGCACCTCTCTCTTAAATAATTGAGACCGAACCCCCATAAAGTATTACCCCTCTTGATATACAATTTAGCATATTCTTTCTGCCGAATGGGTAGTCTTTGCTGCAAAAACTGGTTTGAATTATCATTGTGTCCGACAAGCCCCAAATATAATCATGTTATCTTTAAGAACTTTGGTAAACCTATTATGAAATCCATTATTAATCATGTCCCGCCCCTCACTTCCTTCCGTACGTTCTATGATTTGAGCCAACACTCGAAACCTTTGGGTTCTCTACTTTAACTTGTTGGCAATTCGGGTCAACTTGAAACATTTCGGAATTGCCTTTCTCCTTCATAAAATTCCACCAAATATCTCTCTCATCACAACTATCTTTGTGGAACCCGGATACTTGAATATAGGAGGCTATGAGCTTCCTCCATGAATCCTCTATTGATGTCCATCTACCCAATTTCCCACCCAATCTACGTGATATCTCATACTTATCTTCTTCTTGTGCCTAAGCTAATACTTTTTTACTTATGAACATTTGGCCTTCATTTCTATCAAAGGGGATCTTGGTCTTTTATTTTATTTCACTTCTGACGCTAAGGATTATTCAGGCCCCATTCGTCACCATTATTTCCTTTTTATTTTTAAGCTAACAAGTCCGACCCCCAAGAAGCGGTCAAGCCCGTGAAAATTTTTTCTAACTCTCTTTTTTCCTTAATCATGAGGTAGTGCTGCCCATAGCAACTTGCTTAAAGCACAAAAACCACATTGTCCTTACTTTGGTGGTAAAGAGTACTCTTTCCATAATCTTTGGTAATTCTAAACCACCGTCTCTCATGGCTTTAAGCTCCATCCTAGGTGAACACATACTGCAAGCTCTTAATGATCACTAATGTATCAACATGAACACCATACAATAATGACGTCATATCTTCAAAGTGACTACTACTTTTGGACAACTCTAGTCCTGGATTGGGTAATACAACTTAATGGACTTTCAATGTTCCTAGGGGAATAAAGCTATAACCTTTCCCGTTATGCATTACACACAACCCAACCAACACTTGATGCATTACCTACTCCACAAAACCCAAAATTGAGTATCTTCTGGTAGGGTCAAAACTTATGGGCATATCAACCTCTTTTTCATTTTTGAAAGTTTTTCTTCTTACAAGATTTCAGACATTGAAGCTTAACATTATTCTGCTTCTATAGTTGGTTAAACGAGACAAAATGAATGAAAACCTCTACGAACCTTCCATAGTAAAAGTCCAACCAAACAAAAGAAACTCCCTAACAATCAGTTGAAGACGTGGTTCTAGGCCAACTCGAATTAACTTCTAATCTTTTAGGTATCACATCTAATTCTATCACCAGAAACTGTGGTCCCAAAATGCCCAGACTTCAAACCAAAATCACATTTGAAAACTTAGCAATAATTTCTATGTTTCAATTCTATAGGACTAGCTTTGTGTGACTAGCAATGATATTCTTCATTCCTTGTTGATTATTTTATCATCAATGAAAATGATAACAAATACATATAATGTTAGGATAACTCATAATGAGCATAACAGATCCTGAAGGTTGTATTCGTAATATCACACTCTCTTACTTTCAACTGATTGTAGCCTGATTTAAGGTCAATTTTTGAGAAACAAGATGCACTTTAAAGGTGGTATAAAACATCATCAATCCTTGAAGAGGATACTTATTGTTGATGGTAACATTGTTTAATTGACGGTAGACTATACACATCCTAAGGGAACCATCTTTCTTTCTCACAAAAAAAAATAGAGTGCCCCAAGGTGAAACACTTGATCGAATGAAGACCTTATCGAACTGATCTTTAAACTTTTTTTTTCAACTCTGCTGGTGTAATTCTATGTGGAGGAATAGAGATAGGAAGAGTATCTGGAATGATGTGTATCCGAAGTCTATTTCTCTCTCAGAATAACGTTGTGTAGATCATCAGGAAAGACTTCTGGAAACTCTTTTATAGTAGGAACTGACTGAATGGGAGGTACCTTAGCACTTTAGTCATTCATTTGGACTAAGTGATACATACAACCCTTTGAAACTAACTTTCTCTCCTTAAGGAATGAAATGAGATGACCCTAAGGCACGACTGAACTACTACTCCACTCTACAACATGCTCATTAAAAATTTGAAACTTGAAAACTCGAGTTCTACAATCTACTGATGCATGACAGACATGAAGTCAACCTATACCTAGAATGACATCGAAATCTATCATGTCTAACTCAACTAAATCATCCGTGGTTTTCTTGTGATAGATGAAAATGATATAATCATGATAGACTCTTTTTGCTATAAGGGATTTCCCAACAGGTGTAGGAACACGAAAGGGTTCACAAAGTTTCTCAGCGATAATATCAAAACTTATTTGCAACATAAGCGATTACAAAACATAAACTTTCTCCTGGTTCCATCAAAGCATAAGCATAAAAAATAAAGACTTTGATCATACTAATGACAACATACATGGAGATATCTTTCTCTTGGCGACTAGTGAACGCATAGAGACGGTTTTCTCCTCTACTGGCACTGGAAGTAGCTCCTCTAGATGCATCACTGTCTTGTGAAGCGACTGATGAAAATTGTGCTCTATAACTTGAATTTCTACTACCTTGCTTGTCCTTAAAGTACTCTTTCATGAAATGAACCTCTTGCCCACACTTGAAACAACCTATCTGACCATAACAACATTTATCTGGGTGGGTTCTACAATACTTAGCACATGCAGTAGCCCAACTACCTCCTTGTGCCACACTACTTTGGGATTGGTGTGCAGACCAGTTTTGCTTATGAAAGGACTGTTGACATCCTTTGAACATAAGTGCAATTTGAGGTGACTCAATTTTTAAAAAAAAAATAAAGTTTAATAAAAACAATTTAAAACGGGTAAAGGGAAAAGGGTATTTCGTAAAGGGGTTTTGAGGAAAAGGAGTCGAAACTAAATTTTGTTTAAAAAAACAAGAAAGCCAATTAATAAATTACATTAGAAGAAAGTCTACGAAATCAATTTATTTAGGGTAAAGGGTTTCAAATTATTATAACGGAAGGAGTTAGGAAACCTTCGAAATCCACAAGTGTGGATCTGGGCTGAGTTTAATTTGTTGCAAATTAAGGAGGAGATAAATAATAACATTACAAGTAATATAAATATTGCAAATAAACAAGTAACAAATTAAATAATATCATAAGAAAATGGCCTAAAGGTTTGCCTAACGTCAATATTACATAATATGATAAAAATATAATCAGTTCTTCGAATACTCTATAGGAAAGCCAACTATGGTACTGTAAAGGCACTTCCGTAAAATTGTAAGTAGTAACAAAAAATATGAGTCAAAATTTGAATAAATTAAATAATAACTTAAAAATAAAACATTCGTCTATTAACATGTAAGGCCTTGGAAATCGATGGTAAATTTTCATCATCGGTAATTTTAAAACAATAAAAATATAAATATAAACTAAAATGTCTGGGTTTTAACATTAGGGAAAGTCTTAAAACCGACGGATAGTTCTTTCATGGAGATTTACCATTGTAACAACAAGTTATATAAACGTAAACTAAATATTTCTGGTCTTAAATTGTGAGGACTCCAAAAATCGAACACAGAAGTTTTTTCAATGGCAGTTTTCAACAAAACAATAATATAAACTTAAGCAAAATTTCGTCTTTTAAGATTGGGGGGGACTACTAAATTGACAGAGAGAGAGTTTCTTATTGGCCCATTTTACGTATTTCAAATTAATTCACTCATAAGAACAATATTAAAATAAGCATAAAAAAAAATATGAAAAAAAATAAATAGCCGGGTTGCAAAAAACGTAACAAAAACAACCGACAATCACAATTAGCACTAAAATGAGTTGAAGGAACTCAAACAAACAATAGAACAAAGTGGTATGAAAAATACATCAAAAATTTGGCGGAAAAAATAAAATTAAAAATAATGAATAAGGGTAAGATTAATTTAAATGAAAATATAACTCCACAACTGGAAACAATCAAAAAGAGTAAACTTTAGAATTTGTATAATTAAAACAGTGAAAAACTACAAAAACTCCCATCAAAATGAAAAATCATATTAGGAATTTCATACTATTCACAGACAACATTTAAACAATCAACAAAATAATCTTAAAATATCTAAACAGTAACATCAGATTTTATTTTATATTAAAAAAAAATGGAAACAATTAATGGAAAAAATAAAAACTATGAATTAACGCATCAAGAAATAAACACATTACCTATTATTGAACATAAACAAAAAATGAACAATATTCAACTACCCTAATTCACATATATTAATAATAATAATAACAAAAAATAAAAACAACAACAGCACAAACAAACCTAAAAAAAAAGTTCAACCAAAGTGAAAAGAAAGATAACAATAAAATGTGTGAATCCTCACATGAACTAATTCCATAATCCATAAAATTCCAACCAAAAATTGTTTCAACAAACAATGAAAAGGAAACACAACCCCAAAATACATGATATTATGACACAATAGGATTTTTTTTGGTAATGTAAATAGAAACAAACAGATTCAAATAGACTAGATTTTGCTAAAAATCAAATGTTTAGAATAACAAAGTATATGAAAAAGACAATAAAAAAAGGTAGAATAGAATTTACTTACACCCATATTTGTCCCAAAGAAGGAGCTCACTGGTGTTCAGTTATTGATGTTGTTGTTCGCTGGTAATTGGAGCTTTTCTCCAGTTGTGCTCGCTTTGCCGGAGTTAGTTAGTCTCATGGTAAAAACACCTACCAAATCCCCCCCCACCAAAAATTGAAAGGGGGGAAGGGGAGGGGTTGGTCCTTTAGCGGTTGTTGCAAGTTTTTTGGGTGGATTTTTTGGTGGTAGGTGAAATGGATTTGGTGTGGGTGTTTCAGTAGGTATTTTGGTCGGAAAAGGTGGTGGAATTTCGGCGGATGAATGGTGAACACATGGGCTGGGGTTTTGGTGGTCCCCCATTGTGTGAGAGGGGAGGGTTTGGGAGTGTGGTGGATATTGGGTTGTCGAAGGCAGTAAGGAAGAATAAGAGAATAAGGTGACTGGAAGCTGGTCTGTCGGAGAACATAACAAAGAAAAGGGGTTTTGGGTGGTTGAATCGTCGGATTCCGACAGAACTTTGGCGATTTGTCGAAAAAAATAACAAAGAATAAAAGAACTCTTTGAAGCCTACAAATCTAAAATGTAAATCCTAAAATTTATCCACCACAAAAAACCTAATGGACCAACTATTTCATATATAGGAAGTTGAAAACTATGGGCCCAAGTTATTGGCTTGAGGTTGTGATCCAAAAATTGTCGATTGATAAGATAGTGTATGTAAATTGTATACGAATTTGAATGAATTTCTAGACTGCGCAGGATATCAAAATGAATATTAACAATGTAACAAAGAAAAAATGAATATGAAAAATGTAATAAACATAATCAATTACATGTAAAAAATGTAATTTAACAGAAATACTAATTTTTTTAAAAATGAACAAATATTTGAACATCTGTCTTTGACAAAATAATTCAAACATAACAATCAATAAAAAATCTAATACTTTGAGAAAGAGGTTGATTATCAACAAACTGTATCATAATGACAAAAACATGTATTCTGAACTATTTAAAATAAAATACGAAAAATATATTAATTTTAAAACTATCATACTTAAATTTGGTGTCAACAACTTGACTCTTTGTTTGATTAGGATCGATGAAAGAGATCCTAGTCAAACAAAGTTGATGAATCAAAATTTTGTTTCATAAACTTTGAAAAAAAAATTATACATTAGTAGAGGTTTTGAGAAAGATTCCACGTCAGTCGACTAGGCTGAAAATAATTAAAAAAATACAGATATTTATTGTAAATTGAGAATATTCACATACCTTCGATGTTACTTGCAAAAATTCACAATAAAGGTGGTGTACCTTTTTGAAAGATGGATGATGCAAATAACAGTCACTTTGAACGAGGTACACATGATGCGTCTCTTTGAGGTGGACGCCAATTTGAACTATAATATGTCATTTTAGAACGAGGTGACAACCCAATATGTCTCCTTATAAAGGCGTTACGACTCAATTTTTGAAAATAACATATCACCTTTGAAACGGGTGACCACCCAATGTGTCACCTTTGACAGGTGGACAATCCAACTTGCACTTAACATTCACTTTGAACGAGGTGCAATCAATCTTAATATAATTTGTCACTTGAACTAGTGTATGACAGCTCACCTTGTCATCTGTTCAGTATGGCGATCAACTTGAGTATAACCGCCACTTTGAACAAGGTGACACCCAACATGTCTCTTTGAAAGGCAGACGACCCAACTTGAACTTAACATGTCCCTTTTGAACGAGGTGAAAACCCATGTGTCTCCTCTGAAAGTCGGAACGAACTAATTTTGAAAATACGTGTCACTACTTAATAAGTACAAAACACCAACGGTCTCTTGAAAGGAGTAACGACGCATTCCCAACTAATTAAATTTAACATGTCCTTGAACAATTGACAACCCAAGGTGTGCTCTTTTGAAAGGCGGAGACGACACAACTAAATTTGACATGTCCCTTTAAACAATTTGACAAACCCAATGTGTCTCTTGAAAGGCGGACATACAACTTGAACATAACAGTGTCAATTTGAAGGGATATGACAAACCAAGCTTTAACTTAATATTAATCATTGAAGATGAGATGAAAATCAATCTTGAACTTCATGTGTCATTTTGAAGGGAAGATGACAAGTACACTTAAACTTCATATGAATGTGTATCAACAAAAACTGCAACATCCCAAGGTGAGTAAGCAACATATAATTAAAATCAAACAATAAAACATGCAATAATGACCACATTGGACAAGGTAATTAACTGATGGGAGTAACATTTGAACTTTAATAAAAAATCAAATTAAAATAGAGAAAAATAAAAAAGTGTCATATTGAACGGCATGAAAAACCATCTAAATATTCATTTTATTTGAGATACCATTAATTTTTTAGAAAGATATCCTTTTGAAAGGTATGACACCTAAATTAAACAAGAATGTCATGTCAAAAGGTATGACCCGACCTCAAATATAAGATGTCATTTTGAGGGTTATGACTATCGAAGAAATAAAAAGATGTCATTTTTGAGGGTTGACTATCAAATGCAATTTGAACTTTGAAACGGTCCACAAGTTTATTTTGACAATATGATTATACAATTTCACGATGATGTCGTTTTGAAGGATATGACGACCCCAATTAAAAGATTCACTTGAAGGGGTATGACTAACCAAAAATAAAATATATCATTTTGAAGGATATGACCAACCCAAAAATCAAATGTACATGATCAATCCAAAATGTAATTTGTAAGAATAAAACAGTTCACAACAGTTACTTTGACAATTGGATCATAAATTTAAAATGTGTCCGTTTGAAAAGATATGAAGACCACCAAATTTTAAACCGATGTCATTTTGAAGGGTATGAATCCCAAAAAATAAAACAGATGTAATTTTTGAAGGGTATGACTACAAAAATTGAAATTTAAACTTTTGAAGCAATCCACAAAGTTATTTAGAACGAATATCAAACAATAGAAACAATCCACAAATTTCTTTTGGGGACAAATTCAACAATGAAACAATCCATGAAGTTTTTTGGACAAATAACATAATGAACAGTCTACAAAGTTGGTATGGACACCTACTAAAAAGTGAATTTCAAACCCCATTTTTTTTATTTTATGAAAAATGAACTATTTTTACTTGGTTGGGCCAATACATAAAGTATTGCCCAAAAATTACTTCGTTATTGCCATTCTTTATCTTTTCAACTGAATTGTGTCATCCACTACCCAAAAAAAGATCATGATCGGACTCCGTCTTATCCCACAAAGACAAGTCATCTAAAACTCACCATTATAATTAAACTGAGAAATTTAAAATTAAGTACATTATTAAAAAACCAAAACCTGTAGTCACGTTCACAAGCCTCTAAAGTAAATTACAATTGATTCAAAAGAGAAACTCAAGTCTCAAATGACTTGGTTTTTTTCTAGAATAGAACAAGATCATAACTAGGATCAGAAGTCTGCTGATGAGATGGAAACAACTACCCTCACAAATCTCCAAGATCCTCGAAAAAGAAGAGAATGACAAGTCAACAAAACTCCAGCTCATAACCTACAAAATTGTAAATCAAGGGATGAGTACCAAACCACACTGTACTCGCAAGTAAACTCTAAAAAAAAATACTCTAAGGGGATGAAAGACGGGTAATCCTACAACCCCCATCGAACCTCCACGACTACAACATGCATTAGAATCAATCCAACCTAACAACTCACATTTACATCGCACGTAGCCTCACAACAACACTTGGACAAATTAACATATCTCAACAAACAACCTACCCTTCAAAAATTACATATCCTCAAAACAATACTTCAACAAATACATAACCTCAATAAAATCTCAATATTGAACCAATCACAAGTTCACAGAATGGCAATCAGAAGATAGCAAACACAATACAAGTCCCTAATATAAGTATGTCAATGCAATGGAATTCAATGTCAAGTATAATGAATCAATGTCTACCTAGTGAATACACACCCGCTAGTCTCCTCAGTCCGGGACCCATTGAGGACAAATCTTTCCATGCATCTATCGCGGCGCACACACTGCCCTCATAAAGTACAGCAATCACACAACAACACACCAGCGCGCTATTGTCCCTTCCCTCGAATATCGTATCCATAACCGCGGCGCGCTATCCGTCCCTTGACTGGTACATCCTGTTAAGTACCCATTCTTTCTCAATGCCCATAACACTTGTCACGACCAATGCCTCAGAAGAATGCAGATGACAAGTTCACAGCAAATAATGAGGAGATGGACCATTTTCATAACATCACACGTCAAAACCACACAAACAGAATCCAAATCAACAAACGATTAGATAAGGCCCTTTCAAAACCCTTCTAAAACATTAACACATACAAACAATTAATCACATTGCCTTTGTTATCCCTTTTTTTTTCATTATTAATAATTAATCAATGTGGACAATCCAACTACATTAACCAATCCGTACTCCCACAACATATACCACAGGAAATACAACGCATTTCATCCACTATAACAAGAGTTATAGAATCCACTTTGCCTAATCAAATAAGAATTTACTACGAACTTGAGCCTTTCCCTTTTCGTTAAACTTCCAACATTAAAAGCAATTAGTCAAATAATTAACCACAATAAGATTTCAAAACTAAACCTACAAACTACAACCCTGTTACTATAAGGTCTAACCAGACCCCAAAAACTCCCTGCCAGTTCATTAATCAAATTAACATGTACAAAATTCCTCATATTTCCAAATTTTAAGTCCTAGGGTTAACTCTCAATTTTCAGAATATCATAAAATCTCCAATCAAGATAACAATACTTATTGATACACACCATCTACATACAAACAACACACAATCGCCGACATGAGGTAGAAATATGTATCGAAAATCAAGGACTTTATAATATATTTCATTCTACTACGACAAATATGTGGACACATAAAAATAAGTAGTCCTGGATCACACAATAGATACAGTATTGGTCGATGACCTAACTTGAATAATACCTAGTGATACCCATCTGAATCCTCAGCCTCTGGCCTACCACCCGAAAGCATAACAGTGACAACACCATCGCCTCAACTTTATGAATCTCCACCACCACCACCTTCCACAAGAAGAAGAACAACTCAACTTGAGTAAGACCACCCCTACCAACTCTGTTCACCACCCTTAATCTGAGGTGTGCACCCCGAAAGTCGACCCTTGAGAACCCTAAGGTAAGCCACCACGTCTGTCCCTAGGCCCTCAATTCTCACACATAGTATCCCCATATCACAACACTCCAAACAACCCCTACGAATGCATGTTGATGACAAGGGGGGATGATGAATTACAACAAATGCCCCACCAACACTACAGGTCTACAATAAAGCTTACCCTGTGAAGTAATGAAGAGCTCGAAGAGCTATGCCCATGTACAAACCTCAGACGCTGTATAGCATCATGAATGGGGTCTGCTAGACTTAGAGTAATAAAACCATCTTCCCAAGTAACCACGACTCCTAGGTGGAGCCCCACCATAATCACGCCGAAATACGATCTCTGTTCCCTTTACGCGCTCAAATCCCTCACCGAATAACTCGCGAAATAATCTCAACTTCTTAGCAGCATGCTCAACTTTCCTTGAAATGGAACAATCAAAATTAGCACTGATGATACTCTAGATGAATCGTATAATCGGCCCACTTACCAAACCTTCCACTCTCTCGCCTCTGTGGAATGATCAATCAATAAAGGAATGCCTATCCAGGCGATGAAATTTCCCCTCGTAACTCGGTATCTTAACACACCACCTGCTTGTAAACCTCAAACTCAGCCCTCCCTCTTTGCGTCTCGCTCTCACTGCGTGGAACAAATTTTGATATAAATACATTAATAAAACAAGGTCCCAGGATAGTGGAGGGACCGATGGCCTAATACAAATTATCCCTCCACCACTGCTTGGCCAGAGCCAGTCATCTTTAACGCAGTGTAGTGAACTCTATGATACTCCACTAATCCAATAATTAGCAACCTCTCCATTACAATAACTATAATTGATATCATCCTCATAAATACACAGTATAAAGTAGGAGGATTAAATTTTGTCTGAACCTCCAAACATCTTTTGCTCCATAATGGTTATGAAGGTCTGCTCGCCAAATGTGATGGCAATACTTTAAACTCCATACCATCTAAACAGGAGCTTTACAACAGCAGCTGCCTCTACCTCGGAAGCGTATCCAAGAAGCAGGGCAAATAGGATTTTTTATCTCCACCTTGCGATGTCGAGTCCTCCCATCTTAGAGAAAGATATGTCAAGATTAGAATTTCGACAGGTTAAGCATGCACGATATGGAAGAACAAGAACTGTATATTTACTAAATGTCATATAGTGCCCCTCTCAATAAGGTATGGACATCGTTCATACCGATCCCACAAGACTCTACTAGATATTGCTCGTGTAATTGTGAGACCGATTAAAACCGGGTTCGCATACCATATTGTCACGACTCAAATCCTCGTCGGAATGCACCTATGTTCCCAACCATAGGTAAGGCAACGAACATATTTTAACAAACTTAACTAAATAATGAGTAAAGACAACAATTAGACCAAGATTTCCAACGTTATGTTCCTTACAATGTCGAAGCAGAAGGTGAAAAATACTACCCAAGAAAATTGGTTGTCATAAGTACAGAAAGCTTCTATAGACGATGCAATTCTACAACTAAAATGACAAATCTAAAATAAGGGGTCTCCCTATCTGAATACTCAATAACAGAATAATACAAGATAAATGGGGGAGTTGAGCCCAACGAAACAACCAAGGCCGGTCACCCACAACTTCAAACAAACTCCAAAACTCGACTCAAACTTCTTCTCGATATGTGGCTCCATACGCGGAATTCTGAATCGCACTACAAAGTGGCAACAAGTGTAGTATGACTAACGAAACCACGTGATCACCCACTATGTTCTCATTGACGCAAAGAAGATGTGAAGTGCAGGAGTATATATATAAGCAAACTAATTATTAAATTAATAAGAAATATATAATAGCTTTACACTTACTATTTAAGCTTCATTAATAAAGGTAATAACCATCATTACTTTCCACACCAAACAAAACACATAATCATAACCATGAATGAAATGAGTGGATTAACTATGAATGCAAGATGATACATGTAATGATAGTCCTCATAAACCCAGTACTCAACTAAAAAACCGTATTATACATGATACTCCTCGGAAATACACAAGAATCAGGCTCATGATGGACTCCGAAGTCCAGATACCGACATCCCGACGCGCTCCACGTGTCTTGGCGGATGATCTCAACCCCTATCATAAATATCGAACAAATTACCTTGACGATCTCTACGTTCCAAATTACCATCTTAATATCTCACCATCCCAAGCATGCACGATCCTCCACATGCCCAACGTTATACTCATTCTCAATGTCTATGCCTGTGCCCATCCTTTTTCAATATAAGGGAATGATGATGTATCTCATCATAAATATCAACATACTGCTAACTGAACCTCCTCAATTATCACACTATAAATAGCGGGTGAAATAAAGAAAACACAATCACAGAAGGATTTCAAGTCAATATATATCAGCTAATGCCTATATGCTTTTTGCAATTCTCAAAATTACAATCCCGCATTCTATAGTAGTACCAATAACACAGGTACTCATACCAAGTCCGTCAACAGGGCCAATTGATATGAGACCCCGTCTCATTAACCCTTTGTCGATTTTAATTTTTAATCTTTTAATTAGGAAAACGTCCATCACTAAGTCCTAAAACGTCTTAAATACCTTAAAAAAATGCCGGCACTCGTTTCACCATCTTCAAAAATTTTCCTTTCCTATTGGCAAAGCTTCGAACGTTCCCATCTTTAGGTGCTTGCTTCGTATGACGCCAGGCCACCATATTTGTTATTTACCCACGATTCTTGTTTCTTTCCTTTCCTAAACAAGAGTTTGATTAAATAACCCTGAACCCTCCCACTTCACCTTTACCTTATTACTTATTTTAATTAAAAGTTTCATCATCAATTAGGTACTTGTAGTTAAGAAATAGTTAAACTACCCCCTTTAAATTTTTAAGAAAGAGTCAAAATAGTCCAGTTACACCAAGATGAACTAGCGGGTCTTACAATAAAGAGTACGCATTTGTGGAATATTTCCCAGATATATTGATAGGGTCATTTAACATTTTGGTCAGATAAAAAATTTATTATTCTTTTTTAAACTTACTCACAGGTAATGTATTTAGAAATGAGATTTATAATATGCCCCCTGTTCCCTCCCCTCTTCCTTAGTGTGGTGTGTGTTCTCTCTCTCTGCTCCTCTCTCTTCATCTCTCTCTCTTTCCCTCGCCGCGTCTCCCCTTTGTGTGGCTGTTTGTCACATAATATTGCTCGGCGTTCCTTAAACTTTGTTCACATAAAATACAAAATTTGTCCATTTTTTTTAGGCCTTACCTAATGAAATGTTGTTACATAAAATAGAATAGAGAAAGTATTACAATACTTAAATTACAATGACAAATCCACATATTCCCTCTATTCATTTTAACTAATTTTTGAATTTAATCACAAACGAATTAAACAACAAATTAAGAATATACTTTATATCATAATTTGCACACTGTTGTCCCTCGTGAACTCATAATATAATTTTTTAAATAATGTATTTCAAATCTCAAAAATATAAATTTAAATAAATGGAAGGAGAAATATGGAGGAAATGTCATCACCTCTTCTCAAATATATTAAAACAATAAAAGCCTAACATAATAATTAATATAAACAAGGGAGTAACATGGATAATTAATATATGTAGTATTTACATTAAATTGTTTATTTTTGTTAAAGAAAACCTCTAAATGCTACTATTTCGTTACAAACACTCAATATTGCACTCCAAATGATTTGGGGGTCACCAATAGCCGTTTGAAAAGTAGGTTCGTATTTTTTAATTTGACCTTCTACTCTATCTCACACAACACAACAATAAACCTAGCTTTCTTCTTGATTAAATGACTCTTTGGTTGGATTTAATAATTTCATGATGTCAGTGGAACAACCAAATCAATTATTATCCCATAATTCTTGAGGTTTGGCAAGATGTATAAAAATTATTGATTTATTAATGTCACAGTTGACTAATATCTTATCATTTTCTTGAACTTTGACTATGACTTATCATGTAACGACCAAACACTCGTTATTTAGGAAGAAATAAATCGTCAATACGTCTGGACCCGTCCCCACACACCAGGCTAGATACCCTCTGCGCGACATAGCGCTGCAATGGGGTAAGTTACACTTCCGAAAAAAATTCATTTTTTTCCATCTTCCTAAAATATCTAGAAAAATCATAAATTATACTCTAAAAATCCTTCTCCATGCTCGGGCAGGAGGGGAAAGATATTCTTACTTCTTACCGTGGGGATGGTGAATCTTGCGAATTCTAGCAAAACTCACTATCTCCAAATCTATAAAAATGCTGAAAGGAAGTCAAAACACTGTACAACCGCACTATCGCGTCCAGGTAGACTAGGATATTTTGTATTGAATCTTTTGAATGTAACCCACAAAACTTAAAAGAACTAGAATGAGTTTTAAAAATCTCCGAATACTTATTCCTTGAAAGTAATTATAAATTTTGGAAATTTTTAGAGTATTGAAAAATGAGTTTTTTGGCCACCTTCAAAAGAACCATACACTCCTATTCATGATGAGTAGGTATAATTAATAGATCTGATTGGAATGATCTTTCCAACGCCTCCAGGTTGCGGATTTTTGACTATCGTGTGAAGTGAAGTTGGCCCTTTGAAGTTGGGCCTGTGTCGAATAATGGAAATTGCCCAAATTCATATTTAAAGAGGTACTTGGTCCTTTTCTTATCTATTTTGTTAATTACGTTGGGTTTCTAATTTGAATTATTGGAGTTTACACTTTAAAAAAGTTCCGGGTTTTTGGCGAGAAAACCATGAAATAAAGAGGAAAAGAGGCAAAAAATGACAGAAGGGCGTTCAAGATTTATCAAGATCGTCAAATTAAAAACGTATGTGGGATTTCATTGGTTGATTTTATAATCCCTAAAAAAGTATGTGGGTTATACTTTAATGTTGGATATTTCGTTCGACCATAGTGTGAAGCCTGTTTTCATCCTAAAAAGATTTTGGCATTTGAAATTGTTCATTGCTTTGAACATATGTGGTTATTGAATTGCTTTAATCTTTGAATATGAGTTGAGATTAGAGTTCTTTGATGGTACGTGTTGTCTTGAATTCAGTGGGTTGATCCTAGTATATATATTTGTGTACATGAATCTAAGTTAATTGAGAAAAGAAATCGAAATTTGATTGGCTAAAACAGTCACAAACGAGTTGAAAATATTCGTGAGGGGTCACTTGGCAAGCCCAGGATCACATACCGCGCTCTATGCCAAAAGGGGCCTGACACTGACGGTGCGCCTGCAGTGCACCCAAAGGCGCCTTAAGACTAATGGGCTAGCAGTAGCTCGCCTATTCGTGTTTTCACCCTGTATTTTTATTGAATTTAGTCCGATTAATAAAATCCTTTCTAAAGTGTTTTAACACTTCCTAATGATTCTAACTACTCTAACATGACGTCAAATCTTAACATAGAAATCATCCATAAAAATTAATTACAACCTTGAATCCATAACTTCAAATTCTAAGACATCTTAGAGTCAAGTTCTAAAACTTCTTATAGTCATTTTCAAGAAAGAAGAAGTTCCATTCAAACTTTCATAGTCTTTCAAACTGTTTTAATGTCGTTTTTTTGACTTAAGTTTGATTTAATGCGAGTAAGATAGAAGTCTGATTTCTTCAAAGCAGTATAAGCGACCTAAGTATTCCCAAAGGAAGTATAAAATGTTTTTCACATTTAAAAATAAAGGGAACTAATATATCGAGAGCCTTCTGCTAGTTTTTCAAAAACGTGTAATAGCTTTCTAAATGAAGCAAGTAGGGAACTAAGATTTCTAAGTATAACCTTGAGCTAAAGTTTTTGAGCACTAATATCAAATCACTGAAAACAGTATGTCTTAATAAATAAGGAACCAAGATATTTTGAGAGTAGTATCAGCACGCTAATTGGGGACGAGCCATAAGAATTCCAAAACTCACATCTTCACAAAATCAGTATCCACCATGGATACAAAGGGTCCATACATATGAACCGTTTAACCCTTACAGGTCTGGATTTCCATTGTGCCTTTCAGTCTTATAACCTTTGGTCGGTGTAGGAACATGCAGCTAAGCAGCTTGAGGTAGATCGATCTGTCAATTTGGATTGTCGGTTAAAACACTGTAACACAAGTTAAATGTATTTGTAACACTCCGAAAGTCCATGACTTATGTGTAGAGCCTCACATATATGAACTAAGCCTTGAAACAATGGTATATAGGCCTAAAATGATGTATCAAAACAATTAAAAGAATTTTAGAGTCAAATGTCAAGGAACGTCAATTGCACGTCATGAGATTAGTGAAAATAGAGATTAGATATTTGGCCTGGCATGTATCAAGGAGTTTTAAGAGTAAATTCAATGAAAATTTGTAGAAAAAGTTAAACATGTATTAAGAAAGTGTGTTTCATTCGACACATCTGGGTACGACTCCCTATTCCTCAAGGCCACTCTAGGGGTTCCTTGGAGAGGATTCTTCAATTCGACAAAGTTTGCTTTTACGATAGTGTGCCATCGACGAGACAAGCAACAGATGTAATGTTCGAACGCCCCGTCATTCAACAACTATTTTTTTTCCCTACAATCCCAAAAAACATAGTCTCTGAACTCATCGAATGACTTGCACTCACAGTCGTCGATGGAAACCTCACGTAATGTAGGTCAAGGGAGTCCGTTGATTAGGTATGTGTTTTTACTGTCAATTTTATTTAAGTATATCTACTAGTAGATGAGTTAGTTTTTTTAATTAGGGTTAAGTTGTGGTTTTAATTCATAATAATTCAGTTTAGTGTAAGGGCACTATTAATCGGTAAAACCCTCATTAAACTAACCCAACACTCTATTCAATTCCCAAACTCAAATCTTCTCGTTCTCTCTACTTTTTCCCTCCTCAGAAGACCATCGAAGACCAAGGTTCAGAAATAATTAAGTCTGGAAGAATTCAAATTTTATCTCCATCAATGTTCAAGGATTGTAGCATGTACTTGATGCTCCTCACTCTTGAAAGTCCTTTCCCCAAGGGGCTCTTCCAATTGATTTAAAAGATGTCAATCAAACATGAGTTTCTTCAAATTTTCGTTATTTGTCTTTTAAGTTGGTTTGATGTAATATCCTTTGATTATTAATGTTAGAATATATGTGGGTTATAGTATATTTCATAATCCAGTTTTAGTTTTTGATGAAATCTTGATTTGACCCTTTACCCTAACCCTAGTTATAAGTGATTTGAAGATGATTATGGTTGGTTAATTGATAAAATTGATTATATGGTTCAATTCTCTAGATTATGAGATGTATAATTGAGTCACTTGATAATTATTATAATTGAGGTGAGACACGTGATGAAGGATTATGGAGGCTACTGGTAAGATTTGTGGATCTTGAAACTCTTTACTCAATTATGATGGGTTGTACATGTTGTGGTAATCACTTAAAGTGTTGTGGGTTATTAATTAAGAAAGGTGATGATCTGGATATTTGGATGAAGGTCTTGCTATGTGAATTGTGATATCATTTGAGGTAATGATATCACAAATTTGAATGTGATTCACTTTTGTGTGCCTTACTATTGTAGATTTGAATATGTTTTGATTTAACCAATGAAGGTTTGTTATGAAAGGGAAGTTCTCATGAAATACCTTATGAAGCTAATGATTATTACTTACAATGGGTTTAGTCTCCAGTGACCTAATACTACAACATATGCGGATCAATAATAGGCATAAAGGACATTTCAAAAAGGGACTTTATCTAAGCAACCATCTAACATTGTGAGATGTGTCCTTCCCAATATGGGAAGGGTTCACTATTGTACTCAGAGATGGATATTCATAAATGCAAATGTTCATAAAAAGGGTCTCTAGTAAATGATCTCCTATTTTCTTGAACTAATGTTGCCCCCCTCATAGGATTCTACCTACTTTCTCCAACCTAAATTTTATGTTTCATGTTTGGTACTACTTTGGCAAGTAACCCGCCTTTTTTCGGTGTGAGTTTCATGCAACCGATTTCTATGTTTGCTAACCATGGTCTAATCGGCTAATAGCTTATTCCTGAAAGTACATGAAATAAATTAATGTAAATGGACCTCACTAGGGTGACTTAAGAGGTCGTACTTATATGGGTAAAGGTATGGACACTATGGGACTCTACACTACGCATTGCACTAGTTTGAGTTAAGGGAAAACCTAGAGGTTGTTCTAATGTTATTATGATCAAATGTAATATAGTGTATGAGGATTTTTACATGTGATCATACCTATGTTAATGTTAGTTTTCACTTTATGAACGTGTTATTGGTTTATAATATTGCTAGATATATTATGGACTATTTAAATGCATGTTATATGAAGTTAGTCAATTACGCAATGTGATTTTTATTGGTTTTACTACTTGGTAATGTTGGGGTTAGGGACTTCCTTGACCATTGAACTTGTAGGCTTGGTAAAAGGGTTGTGAGATATTCCATATAATGTTGTTATAATGTTTATGAACTTTTATACAATAATGGTTTTCTTATGTTATGCTTGTGGAGTTTATTCATGCCCTATATGGTATTAGTAACTTTAGTTTTGTTCATGTTGACCTTGACTTTGTGGTGAATTGATGTTGGTCTGTGTTGATTAATGGACTTGTCTCATAAAAGGTTTAATATGGTTTGTAATGTATTCTTATTTGGTGCATATAACGTCCTTTCAAATTGACTTGCATGCCTTTGAATAAAATGTCCGTTAAGCATCATTTCAAAGAATATGTGTGCTTAATATTTTATTCCATATTTAGTAACAGTGGTGTACTACCCATATTTTTCATTTTTTTCTACCATAATGTAGGTTCCTCCGGCATTGAGTTCCTAAGACGGCCCATTGAAAAGACTTGGAGTCTTCCTCCAAGTATTGGTAGTGGGAGGTCTTCATGTTCGTAGATGTTACCTTTTACACATTCTCTTCTCGCTTTGATTGTATTTTCATAGAATAAATTGTTTCATTTCTTTTATCATATGAAACAGTGATGTAGCCTATAATGGCAAATATTGACTTTTGTATTGGCTATATGTCCACAATTGTTACTCATTTAAGATAGTTTTAATGTGAGATGGTCCTAATATACTACCTTTTGTATATGGTTATGTTGCTAAACGAGATGCATATTTAACTTCCATATACAAAGTTGTGAGAGGTCGAATGTTAAAACCTCAACTATTTATATATGTAAAGTACGTTTTAATTTTCCACATTTTTTTTACCTAGGCTAAAGACTTGTCTAGTCTTCTCCGATGACGAGGACGTCGGTTACGTCTATTAGTTGGATATCATCCCCGGTCATGACAAACTTGTAACAGATTTACATGATGTTTAACAAATCTTACCATTAATGTCGCACTGAATAACGTCCTATGTAGAGTCTTATTTATAATTGTGAAGCCGCGCCACAACTTAGAAAAAAAGTGCCTATGAGAAATCCTTCGGAGATTATCACTTCTACTTTCTTGGTAATCTTATGTCATGCCTCTTGCGTATACTCTATTTGGGGGGGTGGTTTTTTTTTCAACTAATGCCCTTATTGTGTTTATATGAACTATGACTACACAAGGGAAGTCGCAAGAAGATTTAGGAAGAGATGCCAATGCAGGATTTCCTCCCCAATGCATTAAAGTCCCCTCCTTAAGAGCAGTTTTCTTTGGATGGCCACCCTGGTCATTTCCCCCGGCCTATGAGGATGGAGAATAAGGTGGGATTTTGTATACTTTGGCCTAATCTATGTTAACCAAGACAAGACTTGACTTCCCAAGTACAAGCAGGACGCTCAAGCAAATAGAAGAGATTGGACCCCAGTGGAACGAACTTACCTATAGCACACTTCTTTTCCGTTTAGGGACTTTACTATGGATGACTTCTCCTATGTTCTTTGTATTCCAGGTTTTGAGAAGATACCTAAATCCTTTATTAATGGAGTATACAAAATCCTATTTGCTATGGGGTGAACATTCAATTGAAAAAGCTAGCTAAGCCTTTTATGTCGACTCAAGGATATGGCCCCAAACAACATTGTATAATCAATGTGTCACATTTCCAAAGCCCACACCCCAGCAGTTAGGGGCAATATCATATTGCAACCGGCTTACTTGACCTCTCGAATGTCTCGTACAAACCTTACATATATCATACACATATAAAAATGAACAAGTAGTGGCGGAACTTAAAACTTTTCACAAAACATATCATAGTAATTATAAAAAAATATTTCATAAAACTCAATCAAACGGACAATACTAAGTATTATATCATCAAAAACTAGACCACGAGAATACTTAGTACACACGGTCCATACATACACAATAAACTAATATAGAAATACTCATATTCTATTACGATACTTTGACAAAATAAACCTAAAAGACAATCTATATTACCCTCTTGAACATACTTTCGTACTTCCACTGAATATGATAAGGTCCAAGTTCTTCACTTTCCCCCATAGCTTCTCACCTACCAACGACTATAGAGTTAGATAAAAAGCATGGAATTAGTAACAACCACAATGGTACAAGTATGGCATAAGCATAAAAAACATGAAATGAACCTTTAATATTAGAAATTGTATTTTCATTTAGAAATCATATTACACACCATATAGAAACATTAAACATCTTTGAAACACATAAGATAACATTTAAACGATTTGACACATTTTTTAGCAAACTTAATAGTAATCTAAACTCATTGAATAGAAAAGGAATTCACTATTACAGTGAAGTTTTCTACTTCTTTCTTTGGCACTTCTTAACGTGTAGTCTTCATACTAAAAGTTATCCTAAGACCCAATTAAGCAACATAAGGAGAGACCACCCATACAACGTCACTAAGCATACCTAAATGACCCTCATGAATACTTATAATAAGAAACATACACGATTAGAAGACATCAAACACATCAACATGTAGATGACATGACATTCTCATACCAAAGGCTATCAAAATCCTTACTTAAGTAAATAAAGAAGATAACGTCCATGATTGACCTCTTCAGTACTATCTAAATAATCCTTAAGAATTCCTAAGTTTAGATCATGTCCACATAATCAACAAAAAAATTTAACTAGAGTCTTTCTCAAGACTCTTTAGGTAAGATACGATTTGACCATTCCTACGCCCCCCTTCACACCTTAATTAGACAACCTTTAACTACTCTAGATATGTACTTACTTATTCATTTAACATACTTTCTTAACTTAAGTTATTACATTCACTAGTTCATTTAGGAGAAATTCAACACATAAAGGACATTCAAGTAATGGTCTTTGACAAGACCTAGGAACTCCAATTAACACATTCAAAGCCTATTGTGCAATGTCTAGATAGCGTACATACCACCATCTAAACCTCATAGAACTTTGATAATGCTAGTAGGTATTCCATATGATGAGAATAGGCAATAACCAACATAGGCATGATAGAAAAGCATGGAATCCAAAGTTTTGACCTACTCCGATAAGAGTGTTCTACTTGCCAATGGTAGAACTTAGACACATCCCATGTAGCCACATGATTAAGGAATATGAAGGGCATGTTTTGTAATCTAGTCTCATTCTTTAACTAGAACTATTTCCTTTACCATACTCACTCGGTTTTAGGTTTGTTTCTCATTGAGTAATTTACACATAAGGTTCACATAAAAGGGTTCCATATAATGTTCATAAAACAATCACATTTACCCAAACAAAGAAAGGTCCACTAGGGCTACCTTGCAATGGCGACAAGAAGTTCATCATGACTTTCCTAAGGATTAATATGATACCATTACAGATAATTAACCTTAAGCTATCATTCCTTTACTTTTAAGGATACCATTACACCTTACAACTTTAACATTCATAACCTTACCATTAGGTTAAAAGTTTCACATAAAATACCCTCTTAACTTCATTTAAGACCACATGACATTCCTTCATTCAAGATTAAGAAACTTTAGCATCCTAAGTCAAAACAACACATATTCACATTCACACATACATCAATCAAGGGACACAAGTCAACCAAAACAAGACACCATATACTTCACATTAACTCATAATACATGTCATTCTAGAAGCACATAGAAATAACCCTTATTATCTTTAAGTCATCCTATATACTATCATATAATCATCAACATGAACAATATCTATACACACAAAGCCATATTCATAATCTACTATGATCACCTGCATAACATCAATAGAAGAACACACATACTTTAACATTACTTAACATGTAGATAGTTATTATCATACTTCACATGATCAACTACACAAATAATCACATTACTTCATGTAGTTTGTCGACAAGGCCATCATCATCATATTACTTAAAATAATGCCGAAAATGTCACATCAATTGCAAGTAAAACACATAACACCACCACCATAAGTGGACCATACTAATCAAAACATAATTGAAGTCTAATAATCATAAAATAAAGTAATAAGGCATCTTACCACCATTCCATTCTCATTACCTCAAACTAATGCCAAATAACCCATTTTGATATCACAAAGCCCTTACCCATGACCATAACCAACAATTTAACATAATTATAGCAACATTCATGAAACTAGGTCGATTTACTACATATTCATCAATCTAATGCAACCTAGATATCAATTTACTACAAGTGTTACATCAATCAATAGCCTATGTGAAACTACATTAGAATTCATCAACATTAGATCAATATCAAGTAACCCATAAGTTAGTAAAAAACTAGGGTTCATCCAATTCATGGTTTCTAGGTTATATTAATTTATAATCATCAATAGAAATACAATTTAATTTGTTTAAAAACCATTAATGCAAGAACCAATTGAATAGATCATAAAATTGGACAATTCAACTTCAGAAACTTTAAAAACATCTTTGAAAGTTAGTCTCCTTGATGAAGAGAGTTTCAAGGATCAAAATACATAACATGATGAATATAATTCTTCAATTTGATGAAGAATCTCCACTCAATTCGTCAATCCAAGCCCCTCTTTGAATTTTCACTCCAATGGAGTTCTAGAGATTTCTAAGGTATTAGGGTTTTGATTTTTGAAGAATGAAGTCTTCTTAATGTTTTAGGATTATAAACACACTTAAACTACCCAAAAGACTCCTAAAGATCCTCCAATACCCTTATTTTGAAGTGGGGGTGAAATTGCACTTTCACCCCTCACTTAACAATGAACCTGTGTAGGAATAAAGGCTCCCAGGCGTCTACCAAACGACGACCCGTCCATTGACCAACAACCATCCTGTTGGTCCGTGGTTGGGTAATGACGTTGGTCGTTGGTCTCTCCTATCCCATAGCTAAGTCTCCATCAACGTGACCCCACCAACGGGGTGTCAACTGACCCACTTGGCGTCAATTGCCTCCGTGGTTTGGGATGTCTTGGGAAGCCTTAGGAACCAACTTGGGTCCTTCCTCAAGGACCCTTGGATGGTCCTTGGGGATTTTTTCCCAGACGTTTCTTACCCAAACATAATTGTATGTGAGTTTAACACCTTATTGAAATATTAAATAGCTTATTCAGATAGTTAGTTAATATTGTAGCTTATTTAGATAATTAGTTAACACTGTTTGAGTTTTTTAGAATAGTGAACTTAAGTAATTAATTGTGTACAGATTCAGTTGAGTTAGTTAAACAATCTAGAAGCTTCTACTTGATTCATATACATGTATATATGTAGATGTCATTACTTGGAATAATATATTTTTCTTCTTGCCTAAATAATCTCTTCAATTTTGTTCCTCTATTCATGGTTGTTTCTCACCAAGTTCTTTTCACCTCCATTAATGGAGGTCTGATAAGTTCAATTCCTCTTCTTTTAACAGGGTATCAGAGCAAGGTGTGCTCATCGCTCAATCGTACTTCACATAGCTTTCAATTTTTCATTTTCTTTTTCCCCAAAATTCATTCGATTCTCATCTCATTTTTTTTCTCTAGAATTTTCTCTGCTGATTTATATGGCAGAAAACAGTCAAACTGATGGATCTAATCAACTTCACATCAGAGTTTATTCACTCTACATTCACCCTGTAGAAAGTGTTAGATCTACACTTTTGTCATCTATTTTCGACGGCACTGGATACAGTACATGGAGAAGAAGCATCCTTCGAGGTATTTCAGTCAAGAACAAAATGGGCTTCATCACTGGAAAGTGTGTGAATCCACCTTCAACAGATCCTAGATGCATCTTGTGGGAAAGATGTGACGATATGGTTGTTTCGTGGATTTGGAATTCACTTTCCACAGAAATTGCAGACAGTCTTCGATACGTCAATAAT
The DNA here is from genome assembly GCA_027704765.1 of Solanum habrochaites. NCBI lineage: Eukaryota > Viridiplantae > Streptophyta > Magnoliopsida > Solanales > Solanaceae > Solanum > Solanum habrochaites. The sequence continues at coordinate 25,458 of JAKWJA010001223.1, forward strand.
GCAAAGAAATTATGGCAGGAGTTGGAAGACAGGTATTATCAACAAAATGGAGCAAAACGCTATCAGATCCAAAGAGAAGTCAATGATCTAACTCAAGGTGTTCTCGACATTACTGGATACTACACAAAGCTGAAGAAACTATGGGGAAAGCTTAATGCTTTAGATGTAAGTGATGTGTGTAATTGTACATGTATGTGTGGAGCAAAGGCTAACTTACAGAAGGAAGAACAGAACAAACAGTTAATTCAGTTTATTATGGGGATAAACGAGGTTTACATTGTGGTTAGGGGGAGTATTCTGGATGATAGAATCCCTTACCAAGCAATAGCACAAGGATTTTCCATTCTTTTCAGAAAAAAAACAATGGAGTATTTAGGGCACAAAACAATTCCATCAGTGATAATAATACTTACATTTGAATTGGAGTCAACATGAAGGAAAAATCAGTTTAGAACAAGCTTACATACAAATAATTCGCAGAGCGGTAGTAGGTTCTCAATTTTTTTGTGACTCTCAAAGCAAAGAAGGGACGCTTATTAAGGAGAATGTTACAATTGCATGGATTTCCAGTCAGATTTCAAAATTTACCAAGGGAAGAAATGCAGGAACAGCAGCAGCATGTTTCATGGGACTGTTAACGTTGATAGGAGGCTTGAAGAAACGCATTAGAATTAAGCGTCAACTTCACAAGGAACATATAACAGCAGCTTATTCACTACTCCTAGCTATTTTTCAAGTAGGAACTGCTACTGAGGCCTCTCATAATGATGTTGGTGCTGCAATATTCGCAGGTATCTTGGCTTGTAATTCTCAATAAAATCTTTTAATGAGTAATTATCCGAACAAATGTTTCAAATCTTCTGTTAATAATTGGATCCTAGACCACAAGGGGTGCTAATTTCGAATCACAAGCCTAGAAATAGGAATTACTGACTCAACAGTCGGAGACCTTTACCCTACCCTTTTAACTATTACCATTACTTAAACTTGTTACAAAGTGAAAGTCAAAAAATAGTGATGTTGTCTTGAGGTCCCAAAACTGACGTTACTACGTAACTTCTTTTTTTGTCCCTAGTTCAAATATAAATGATTTCCATTCATTCTCTAATAATGCAACTCAATCGCATGTTAATTTTTCTACTCAGACATGCATGTTACATGGCCTCGAATGAAGAGGCTTGGAGCTGGTAAATAAAAGGATGGTTTACTACTACCTATGCTCAAGATGTCATTTCACGATCTCAAGTTCCAAAAATGTTGCATCCTCGTACTTCGCTGTAGTTCATTTTTCAAGATCATACTATTCAAGTCGTCATGGATTCTAAACTATTGATTTTTCCTGTGTCAAACTGTAGGAATACTCTTTGTTGTTCTATATGTCTGCCTATAATCATTTTGTTATTTAAAAAACTACTTAGTGTTGTACTTGCCTTCTGTTTGTTTCCTCTTTTCCCAATACTTCTATTGATATCATGTGGCAATAAAAGATTGGACATGTCCCATTTTGCTAAAATGAGAATAAATACTAGCATTCCATAAGTTTTGCCCCTAAAAACCATTTACTGTGCACTATCATCTGCCCCATGGCTAAATAAGCAAGATTAACCCTTCCCTATCAGCACTACTTTTCATCCAAATTTTTTGACCTGTTGCATTTTTATTTATGGGGCCCTACCATATGCCTACACATAATCCTATAAGTATTTTTTACTATTGTTGATGAAGCCATGTAGATTCAACTTGGGTCACACCTTCAGAGCTGCAAGAACATATTTGCAAGTCATCAAATCTTTTGTCAAATAGACATAGAATCAGTTCTGTAATCCATAAATTTTATTAGAGGGTCCGACAGATGGGATGGGATTCACGTAGTAAGAAAGCATCACTTTTTATGAATCCAAAAGTATTATTGATCAAAAATCATGTCCGTACACACCCCAACAAAGGAGTATTATAATGAAACAAACAAATTTATAAAATATGAATTCTCTAGATCTCCTCATTTTTCAGTCTATAATACCTACTTAGAGATACTATTGAGAATGCATTCTCACAGCCACCGGCACCCCTACTTATCATAGATATCCCTATGCCCATCTGAATAACAAATGCCCTTATGAAATCATTGTACTAAAACACCTACATATCTCACCTCAAAACTGTTTGGTTGTCGTGTTAACCCACAGTCACCAAACCTCACAAGATAAGTTTGAAGGTGCAAAATCTTCATGTGTTTGTGGGATAATCCTTCTCACACAAAAGGATACAAAATTCTAATCTAGCTACAAAACTATACCGTTAAGATAGATATGTCAGTTTTCCTTGACCTATTTTTCCTTTGATTGTATATTCTATTCCATCTAGTTGGTGTATCAAATACTATTTTACCTTCTCACTGGACAATGGGTCATAATGACTCAGAAGATGCATACACCTTTCCTAGTGCTGACGACTTCTGCGTTCTGAACCCACTGACAAGTCCCATGACTCCCATGTCCAGCAACCACCACCTATAACTATAACTTTTTTTTCGGCACAACCCTTCCATTTCAGGTCTCCTCACATCCTCATCAACCTCTAGTTTCAAATGTGTTACACTTGACCTAGATGATTCCATTATGCAATCATTTCGGCCACTTACCTCCCAAGAAGATGTTTTGTCAAATTCCCTTCCTCAAAGGATCAAGTACCAACCAACTTGTTGCCAATTCTTTAAATGCCCTCTTACTATCAAACCACATCCCATTTAACTACTCTTTATTGAAAAATAAGAACATTATAAGAAACTTATTACATGATTAGTGAACCAAAACTTTTAATGATGAGGCTGCCAAAACCCTGCTTGGAAAGGCAGCCATGACTCACGAGTTTTGAGGCTCTCCATATTAATCACCTTGGAGTTAAGTTCCTCTACCTGTGTTGGTAAAGCCATAGGCTACAAATGGGTATATAAGGTGGAAACACAGGGCGATAAAGTGTTTGAAAGCTTCAATCTGATGCTGAGGCGCGGTGTTGAGAAGGTAATAACACAACAAGCAGACATTGAACTACCAACGACTTTTTCACTTGTGATCAAAATGACCCAGTAAGGACTTTGTTTTCGTGTTGTGCTAGCAGAAGGAATGGGTATATATAATTATGATGGTTAATCATTATTTCCTATAATGTGACTTGCATGAAATGAAATTTTTCATAACAATTTCCTCAAGGATTGTGAGTTGATTCTCACTGGCCGTATGTTTGTAAACTCAAGAGGTCTCTATTTTGCTTGAGCACAATCTGCAACATGTATCATAGCTTGCTGAGCACTTTGTACAATGGGATTCCGTCACTCAATATGACGTTCTCTTATCTAATAAAGTTACCCCCATCCCTCCATGTATTTGTGTCTGATATGTGGATGATATCAATCTCTCACTGGTACTAGATTTTCATGGAAATTCAGACCTTCAATCTTTTTCATGAATTCAAGATCATGAAACAAAATTGGGTCAGACTGTTCACTCATTTCTCTTGGTTTGAAGTTATTTACCACGATGCGGCCTATTCTATCTCAGAGGAAATTTACTATGGAATTTACTACGGAGTTTTGCCGATTTTGGGTACTCTCCTGTGTCTTCGCGACTTGATAGCTCATTAAAGTTACAATGCCTCATGTAGGGGGCATTACTTCGTTACCCGTTTTTATTACCACGAAGCTAGTTGGGGAAGCGTAATTTGTTCTTGGCACCAAAGGCTGAATTATTGCCTAGTAGTGTACTCATTTACTCAGTTTAATTTAGGGATCCGAGTGCCTCATCATACTGCTGCTTACAGGTCCTCATGTAACGTAAAGAGTGATCCTACCTTGGGACTTTTTTCTGTCAAATACTCCTTGACTAATGAGCTCAAATCATACTGTGATTCAGATTGGGGCTTCATGCTCGGATTCAAGGAGATCAGTTAGTGATATTTGTTTAACTTGGAGATTGTCCTATTATGGAAGTCGAAGAAAAACGAAACTGTCTCATTGTTCCTCGCAGAGCAGAATACATATCCATTAGGAAGGTCGTTGGGAAATTGTGGTGGCTTAGAAGGCTCCTCCATGAACAGCCATTTCAATGTTCTGACCCCGTACCAGTAGTTTGTGATCTCAAGCTGCTTTCCATATAGCTCACTCAAAATCATTGTGTTCCATGAATCATACGAACATATCGAAGTTAGATTGTTCGTTTCGTTCTTCTAAACAAATAAAAGATCCCCGCCGCTATCTCTGCATCACATTCCATAGTGGATCAACTAGGCCATACATGTTGGCAAAAGCCCTCACGGTATCAACATATGCATCTTTTGGGCAAGTTGGCTTTGACATCTCCACCTCTAACTTGAGAGGAGGTATTGACATATAGATAGCTTTATTCAGATAGTTAGTTTCATTTGTAGCTTATTCAAAGAATTAGTTTAACACATTTTGGAGTGTGTTTAGAATAGTGAACTTAATTAAATTCAAACAATTGTACAAATTCTGTTGAGTTAGTTAACATTCAGACTTCTTACTTGATTCAATACATGTATATTTAACAGATGTCATTTCCTTGGAATATTACTTTTTCTTCCTTAAATAATCTCTTTCAATTTGTTCCTCCTTTTCAGTTTTTGTCTCACCAATTTCTTAGTAGGTGACCGTCCATCAATGTGAGGTCTGATTAGCTATTACTCTTCTTTTAACACCCCCATCTCACATGAATTTCATCCAAAACGAATACAGAACCCGTATAAACCAAGCTTATACATAGAAGGTCCATTTCAAGGAAACCACTTTCGAATGTCATGGACGTTCCTGGAATTTTTGACTTCCAAACTTCTTGAAACTCGACAAGGCACTGAGCACATGGGTACTTAGTCAGTCGAAATTCTTTGTCATCCTTGATGTTTGAATTCCAATGCACCTAAACTTTTTAGACGGGACTGTCTCCATATAACCATTGTAGACCTATTGAAGGCCTTAGACATCATGACAACCATAGTTAGCTCTAGATTCACCTAATTCATTTTTTGGGGTCTTACTTCCTCTGTCCTTGGACAACATCACCCTCGATGACTCTTGTCAGCTCTCTGAACCTTCCAATATAAACTCAATTAACATCTCACAACTGTACCATATAACACACAATCAAGAAGAAAACATCAACTTCCACATATCAAGAGAATCACCACACATAGACACTAGAAAACAATTCTAGTAACTCATTTATGCTACAAAACCAATGCTTCATCAAATAAAACAAAAACTCATTTTATTCATACATCCTCATATAAATTAGTTATAAAAACACATAACAAAATTTTGACCCAAGAATCATAGTCCAATCTTGAAAATTTTAAAAACAGGAATAGACAATATATTACAACAGTGAATTTAGGCATTGTTTTTTCAAAATGCCACTGTTTAGGCATGCAAGATAGAATCTCTAATATATAAAGTAACATCATATAAACAATCTTACAACATACTATTACTTCATAAAATACACAATGAAAGAAGTTAATAAATTCAATTTCAACAAAAGTTCGAACCATCATGCACATGCAACAACTTCTAGGACTTTCTATTCCTCTACTACAATACTCCCACGTGAGAGGACCATACCACTAAAAAGAAATTCCCAGGACTTACCATAACCATAACCATCCATCACCATCTTGCGTGTCTCCTATTCCAAGTGCATAGAAATGCCTCTTTTGTTGGAGCAATCATCGTTTGGAACACTAGGAGTACTTGCATACCCGTCTTTCTTTCTAGAAACAATGTTAAAGACAACTCTCACCTTATGTCATTTCCCTTGCAACACCATAGAAAACTCCCGGGTAGACCCCTTATACACTCAACCATAATTTTTCCTCTCACAAGTGACACAGGTCGTTTCGACATTTTGAGAACCCCTCCTTTCTCTTCTCCATTTCACACCGAACAACCTCCTAGGTGTTTTCTGCAGTTTGAGCCTTCTGTCCAAACCGTAGTTTTGCTCTTATCACTGGAACCACTTCTTTTCAATTTTCCTAGCTAATCTTTTAAATTGTAATTCGCTTCAATTTTATTGGATTACACATGATCTAGATAGGGTCATATCATTCATAGCATCACATACGACAGTCCTCTCACTATATCGGCGACACCCATCATAAATGACCTCATTTCTCCTCAGATTGACACAAGTTGAGGGGCATCTAGAATAACAAAGACTAACTTACAGATATCCTCACCCATATGAATCTTACTGAGATTGGATAAACTCCTCTTCCTTAACTTCCCTCCTATGCCTAGAAGTACTTACCAAGAAAGCTCGTTAAAATTCTTCCCCCTCAATAGGAAACCCGATTCCTCCTCGAAAGCGCTATTATCCTTTAATTGAGTGTCATATTTGAAAACATCCCTTAATTGGTACGAAGTCACTCCGGCTCTCCCTAATGTACCTTCCCAAGACTCAACACCTGTACGCTCCATCAAAGAACTCTGGGGGGATCCTCTCCCCACCTTAGATCCAATAAGATAAGACTATTTTTATCCTTCACAGAACTCTTAACCTAGATGTATAATGCTCTTTAACATACAACATTCAACCCTAGGGCACCATCTACAAATTCACGTTAAGTAGTCACTGCTCAACAAGCTAAAGCAAGCAAAGCCTCCTTAATATCTCTATCACTCACTATCACCCCCTCCCAAGGAACCACCGACCATCTTACCTCCCTCCAGCAATAGGGACTTGATTACCTGACCACCTTAAGAATCTTGAGGAACTTTGCCCACTTTCTCAACTTGAGAGGAATCTCCTCTTCAACAACCACATTCTCATTCACCTCTCTACTGTGTCCTTCCTCTTATACAGATTCCTAGAAACCCAGGAAAATTCTAAAAAAGTACTCAAACTTTTACTATATGGCACGAAATAAAGTAAGAAAACCAGGATTCGTCATCTATATTCTCTTCTCGCCCATAGTGTGTCGCAACGTCCACCAATGATAAGACTCTACAGACATGACTCGATGAGACCTCTTGATCTCCTATAACTACATTCTTATCTATGAGCGGAGGTACAAACTTGTCACCATTTTGAAACCCAACCATAGATAGTTAGGGCAATCTCAGATTGCAAAGCAGTAAAAATTCCTGCCTTTCGGAGGTCTTGTACAAGACCTTACTATCATTAATCCTCCTATCATAATGAAGAAGTGGTCCGGAAATTAAACATTTTCAAAACATATCAGAGTCCTTTTAAAAACTCTTCATATAAATCATAGAAATACTAAGTCTTATCTCATCAACTTAGACACGAGAATCTTGAGAGATGACCCTTACAACAATACTAATATAAAATAATTAAGTCTTCATAATCTTTGAAAAGAAACTTAAATACATCTATGACCTTCGATCAAATGAGAACTACTTCGAATTCACTTGAATTATGGCTACGATCCAGTCTCACGTCCCAAATGCTCCCTTACCTACCAACAACTATGAGATAGGATAAAAGGCATGTGATAGTACAACCTAATGTATTGAAGTAATAAAATAATGCAATAAAAATCATGGAAACCATACATTTATTAGAACATATCCATATTTTATTTAGAATCATATTATAATCATAATATCAACATTTACACAACTTGAAACACATAAAATAACATTTAGACCGATTTGCACATTTGAGCTAACTTAACATACGATAAGCTCAACTCACTATACATTAGTTGAATTCACTGTTATAGTGAAGTTTGTCTACTTCTTTCCTTAGATACTCTTAACGGTTATCTCTATTAAAAGTTATCCTAGACCCACTTAAAAACACAAGATAGACTTTCCCATAAACCTCCCTAAGCATACTAAATGACCTTCAAAACTTTATAATAAACACATACACAATTACAGTACAAGACATCCACACATCAACATGTCGATCCCATGACATTGTCAATACCAAAGGCTTCAAAGACTTACTTAGGTTATCAAGAAGACCAACGTTCATTATTAACCTCTTAAGATATCCTATAAATCTTATACTTCCTAATTTAGATTTTGTCCACTAAATAAAAATATTTCCTTAACTGGATTCGTCTAGATCTCTCGGGTAAAATACGAAGTGACCATTCCTATGCCCCCTGTCACACCTTAACTAGACAACCTTAAATACTCTATATAGTCCTTATGCATTTAATGTACTTTATTTATCATAATCAATTCATTCACTGTTCCGTAGGAACATTCAAAACATAAAGGACATTCAAGCAACGGCCTTGGACAAGACCTAGGACTCCAATTAACACTGTTCAGCTTTCAAAGGTCTATTGTGTGCATGTAATAGATAGCATCCCATACCACCACCTAAACATCATAATAATTTCTCTAATGCTAGTAGGTATACGCCATATGAATGCTGAATAATAATAATAGACATAGACCATGATAAGCAAATCATGGAATCCGAAGTTCTAACCTACTCTCAGGAGGGTGGTCTACTTGCCAAGGTCGAACATAGACACACTCCATGTAGGCAATGTTAAGGAATATGAAGCGCATTCTTTGTAATCTAGTATCATTCATTATTAGAACTACTCCCTTACCATAGTCACTCGGTGCTAGCCTTTTTTATTCATAATTATCACACATAAGGTTCATACAAAAGGGTTCCATTCACGTGCATAACCCATCACTTTACCCCTAACAAAGAAAGTTTACTAGTTAATACCTCACATTGAAACATAAAGCTCATCAGGAGGCATAGGTGACTTAGTCGTCGAACATCTTAGTCGTCCTTGATGTTTTGACTTTTGAATGCACCTAAATACTAGATACTCCTGCCATATCACATATAGCTATTTAGGACCTAGACCATCATTACAAAACCGTTTATGGCTCTTATCTTCAACCTAACTCATTTTGTTGGGGTCCTTACAAATAAAGGATACTAGTTTTTGAGAGTGGTCCTGCGACTTCGGAGATTTTCTGAAGGCTTTCTTGATTGTTCGTCCCAGAAAAGAAGCGTAGCCAAGTTGAAAAACTCTTAAACTTAATAATCAAGGAGATATGGAGCGTTCTAGACTACTCTTTGCAGTTCACGAAATTTTTTCCAAGTATGGCACCTTCCTTAGTAGAAAATAGTCATACAGATATGTTTTCATGAACAAATGGATATCTCTTTTGATGGTGCATTCTCACAAGTGAAGAAGTATATAAAATGAGAAATAATAGTGATGCGAAGCTGGCAAAGTCTTTTAAGGTGGCTCTTCTAAGGAAGTTGCAAATTCAGAGGCATCCTAGTTCAAAAAGAGTTTCTCAACCATCCCACCAATCCCATCAAATTAATCAAGGATCGTGATGATGGCATGTCTAAACCTAAGTCCCAAAAAGGAAAGAGTCTAATTCACACACACAAATCTTTTTTTGTAGAAAGTGGTTGGCAAGAATCAGAGTGTGGTGAATGTCTAGTTCGTGAAGAAGAATTCTTTGGGTGTGGCGCAAGAGCTACCACAAGGTTAGAGATTTTTCTAATGTGAGGAGTCAAGGAGAGTGGGATTGGTCGAGTTCAACCAAGTTCTTCTACTCTGATGTTCTGAGGAAGAATCACTTTTTTTTTATGCGCTCTGCTATAGGGGTGAATACGAGATTCGGGTCAAGCCGATGTGGTGACGCGGTATGCACAGTCTAATATATAAATGTTTATGCTTTACGTGTCTCGAGTGCTAACCTTGTCATTTGTTACTCCTTTGGTAACTAAAGAAAATTTTATATATCACGGCCCTTTCTTAATTGACCCATTTTTTGATTGGATGCTTTTCCGATAGATGACTTGGGTTAATTGCCAAATAACTATAGAAATTGTCCTGTAATGTTGACCAATAGATTACTTATGTTAATTTATAGAACTTGAATATGGTTGATTTTTTTTTGGAATGGATTGGTTGTCATTTTTGTTTTTCTTCCATAGATTTGTATAACAAGGGTATTAATAAGTTGAATTTCCCAAATGAACCCATGTTAAAGGGAAATGGAAAGTCAATTCCTTGTATAAAGGCTTGTAAAATGTATCTCTAGGGGTTGGTCTATACATATAGTAGAGTCCATATCTTAGACTCTGAAATCCTCCTGTTGAGTAAGGTGCCTGTAGTTAGGGACATTCTCAAATTTTTCCTGGATGACTTCCCAGATTCCTTCCCGAATGGGCAATTGGATTTTGTATAGATTTATTTACAGGATACGAATCCCATTTCATTCTCCTTATATCGGATTCTCCGAGCGAATTGAAAAAGTTGAAGGTTCCACCGCAAAGACTTACAGACAAGTCTTTTCATTCAACCTAGTAATTTCTCCAAGGGGTGCTCCATGTGTGTTATACGCAAACCATTTTTTTGGGTATCCGATTTCGAAGTCAAAATGCCAACAAATGGTTTGTGACTCATAAGACCTGTTAGCCGTCGGTTGGCCCTTACAGCGCTCCGACCCATTTTTGAAGGTCACTAGGAGCCCTGAAGCGAGCATACCCCTCATTTCGGACAATTTTCGTTGCTATATCAAACCATTTTTGGGTTGATCCGGCATTTCCTGAAGTCAAATGCCGAATTGAAGTTTCTTTGGGACTCTATTATGAAGAGGGATCTATTGATTAATTTCATGTCATACCTTGAATCAACCCTAGCTTAGGAATTTGAAGGGGGAACTCCGACTTGAAAACTCTAGTTCAACCTTGACGACAATCCTGGAGAAGGAATATATTTGAAAGGGTGTAGGAGATTAGGTTAGAATTAGCTGAGTTTGTAGTATAAGAAATCGTTATACGGCCTAGAATGTGAGAAAAACACTAATCTAATTAATCAAAAGAGGAGAAAAAGACCCCAAATATCCCTAGAGAATTATGTTGGAACCTTCTATGAACGCCTGAACAATTTGCCTCCCTTCTATAGGACCATACTTTCACATACCGTAAACAATCATTGAAATCTCAAGCTTCTTTCAAAAACCACGAACACATATCACACGAATGTGGTTAATCAATGACCCATAAAATCATAATCCGTACACTCAATGTCTGGAAAATTTCACTAAGTTCAGACCACCAAAACTACATTTATGGACCACATTTCCTTCTAAAACGGTCCGTTTGTCTAGTCCTAATACTCAAATGCTAAAATTTTATCTTCACAAAAAAACTAACACAAGACAACAGACCATGGAACAAATTCTATGCTTTCATTATTCATCCTTGTTGATTAAAAAAACCCATCGAGACTTGAATTTTCCAAACTAATTAGGACATCATCTACGAAGGCCATCCACAAACTGTAGGATGAGTACTGTCTTTACTTGGCCTCGTACAAACTTGCACCATATTTTTTTTCTGCAATTCAAATTTAACTTCCAAACTTCGGAGGTTCCTAATAACCCTTATTTCCATTTCCTTAAAGTTTATAGTTTTAAAACATTGAGGTCTGAATCAGTTTCTTCCTTCGCCAAAATTTAGAATGTTAACCTCCATGTCGAGGGGAACATAAATCATTTAGTTTCATTATTTTCTTACTTGCTGTCCTTCATCCTCAGAATCAATATTCTTGGTGTTTGCCCGCTAAGCATGTCCCTCTCCCATGTTATCTTATCCTCACAAGAACGACTAATGCATGGATATATGGACAGAATCGTTTCCACCTACAACTTTTTTCTCTTTTGAGTCGCATCCAAGGCTTCCTACTTGCACCATAGAAAAATCTCAGAGAGAATTTTTGGAAAAGTTTTGTTTTATCACCTAAAAATCATACTCAAGATGATATGAGATGCCTTCCACGCTAGAGATTTGATCTTTCTTCATTACCGACTTGGTTGGAGGTCCCAAACAATATTTAGAGATTTCGCACTAGCTACTTGTTAACAAAAATTCTTTCCATCATTCACAGCAGAGTTTGTACTTTTTATGTGTTTTCGTTTAAACTCAAATGTCCTTTTCAAATCAATAAAAATCGCGGAAAGAGTCGAGGTCAATCCACATACAATGGTATAATCGTAAGACTTTTGTTAAGAATTTGGAATCATTCCTGTTTTAGTATTAAGACAGACAATAGGGTGGGTGTGATTCACCAATTTAATAAAAAAATGGGTTATTACTTGTCCAACAAAAAATAATTATTGGAAATTAGAGTGGGGGGATGAAAAGTCAATGTCACATAGTGGTAATTGTTCTAGTCTAATATGATGACTCATGAATAGACTTGGGTTCATCCTTAAAGGGACCCAATTTTTTCAATCGTCTATCAACCTTGCATCGAATCTCCTTAGGTATTGTGTAGTATGCATATATAAATACCATACCTTTCAATTCGTCTTTTTGATGTAGAAATAATGACAAATAGATCTTTTTCATAATCATTAGTCACGACCCGAGATTTCTCAGCCATAAAGCACCGTACCTAACCCATAACCCAACCATTAGGAAACTACGGGCCAAAAAAAACCACAACCAAAACAACACGTCATGGTGTGAGGGAGAAGCACTAAAACAAGACTAAGCAAAATTTACTAATACCACATAAGCAAACCAAAACATAATACAATAAGGATCCCTCCAGATCCTGGAAGTCACTAATCAGAGCTACCAACAAACGAGTACAAGTCCCAACAGTGGACCATCGAAACTAACGTCTCAACAGTAAAAGACAAGTCTTTAATATAAACAGATTGAGACTGAATATTAATAAAACGTTGTGTCTCACCCCCTATCTCCAGATTAGAAATGCTGCTCCAAACTCGATCACGCTTATACTGGTGCTCGTACTGCATCACGAAAATAGATGCAGAGCTTAGCATGAGTACCAAATAACACTCCCCAGTAGGAATCATAGGCCGACTGCCTAGAAAAGTAAAGCACTACGAAAAGAACGGAATCACAAAACTATCGGTCAAGAACGGAGTCTAAGTACACAATAATGCACACTAGGATAAAGATCTAACTAAATTAATATACATAAGCTAACTACACCTACTTGACCCACCATAAGCCAGAAGGTAACTCGTGTTAAGTTTATAATAAAACCGCGAACGGACCCCCCCTAGCCGACGAGTACAACAAAATACTAAACTTAGGAGCAATAGAACTCGAGGCCAAAGAACACCGAACCAAGTAGAATCACGGTACTGAGTCGGGCCTTGACGAACCGCTCACCAGAATTACAACAGTTCCAATTGCAAATATAAGTAACTAAATAAGGCCTAACCTCTAACACGCATGCTCTACTACTTGAGACCGTACCTCTTAACCGGATGCTCTACTAAGTATGTGGAAGGTCAGAGGCCGGACCTTAAATCCGGATACCTCCGACAAAGGATGTCGATAAAGCTGCTGAAAGAGTCCTTTATCTACCCAAATCATATATTCCCCGTGAACACCATCCAACATATCTCTCAATTTAGTTCTTAAACTCGAATTTGAAACTCAACTTGGATCACGGAGCGGAATTTATTGTCACTGATGTAGACTCGGAGAAGCCGTAACAGCAATCGATAAATAAGAGTAACATTATCGCTGGATCGAGCTCTCGTCTAGCTAAAACTAAACTATCAGACTCAAGCTGCTACATCAGTCTAAACAGATTTAAGAGGCCAGCCTAGCAACGTCGGGTCTAAACTAAGTCCGTACCGACTTTGAATCATGCATTTTCTAAGGAAGCCCTAGTCAAACCTAAACTAAGTCCCAACATACTCCTGATAACCAGTATTCAAACTACAAGTAACTATATAGCAAAGAAGGGTCAATTAATAACAATAACCATGCTCACAATTACCCGATATTCTCGAAAAGGCCGAAAATATGATTTTTTAACACTATGCAATGATCCAATAACTACCCCACCCCAAATCCCACTAAAATCAACATCAACATGCATTCGACATGTTTCGCTGTTCAGTCTACAAGAGAAACCGTAGCTACCTTAACCAGATCGCGCCACTCAAAATTACTTCCCGGATATTTTACTTTCTAAAAGGCCTCGAAACGTTGAAACATATCAGAAATAGAGTCACGACGTTATTACGATCGTTAAAAACACTAAAATCGCATGAACGAGACGGGTCAGTTCGCGGTCAAAATGGAAAAGTGGAATTCGCGTTGAGAAATCTGAAGTAACCCCAAATAAAAGTCCACATAACTCTCGAACTTGTATACCGAATGGAACACAATTCAGGACCTAAGACGCCAACCATAACATGCACAAAAACCCAAAGATCTAAGCTAACAATCATCAACAATGTAAAAAACAAGCATCTACTTACACGAATTTACCAAAAACATGAGGCCCAAACAGCAAATAACAATCACACCTAACTACTATCCTCACAACAAAAAAAACAAACCCCACAATATAGGCCTCGTGAATCACTAGATTCGGACCTAAAATGGCAAAGAATCACCGTTCTAAAATTTTCCCAAAGTTGAGCTCGAAAATGAGCTATGGCAGCAGTTAAAACACAAAGTTGTTACCTCAAATAGGGTCCCCAAATCGTCCAATCTCCCAACCAATGCGTTTCCCTCGAAAAATCTCAACCACTTAGCCTTTGAATCGCCAATTTGGAGTTGTAAATTCTCAAAATATCACAATTTCAAAGTAAGACCAAAGGCTTGAAAAGTGGGTTTTGGTTATAGGACGATGCTGGTACGCTAGGATAAACCCAAAAATCTGGTCGTTAAAGCCCCATTTTCTGGGTCATTAAAGGGCATGCAACCAATCTTCATTTTTTGTCTACTTTCTTTAATCTCCGACGGGTGATCGGAATCGTTCGAACCTGATAAAAATAAAACAGTATGGCTACCACTACAAAGTCAACAGTTCCGGACTCAAATGCGCAGTCAAAATTTTCATCAAGATCATCTCGATAAAATGTGGGTCCCACTTCATTGGCCATTTTAAGTCAAAAACCACAAAATGGCTTGGCAACATATAAAAAAAGACCCGTCAAAACCCAAAAGAAGGGTCAAACTAGCCCAAACCTCCGACATTCCGGATCTACCGCTGACGAATTCTCATCCGATCGGCGGTTTACTCAGAATGTTGACGACTAAATCAAACGTACCCTTAAACTTAAGATAACAGCCTATCACACAACTCACCTAAAACTTTGGGAGTCATGTCGACAATGCTAAAATGACCCTTCCGGAACTGATTGAATCAGTTCAGACTTGGATTTTTATTTCATCTACTTGAACTTTTGATCGAAAATGATCGTTCAAGGTTCAGAAGATCCAAATACGAAGCTCACACAATACCAAACGAATGACCAGTGACCGTCTGACAGTCCCCAGCACGTCATAAATGACTGAAAGCGCTATAGAAATGACACTAACGATGCACGAAGATAAAACGCTCAAAATGACAGAAGGGTCTTACAATATCCAACTACTAAAAAGAACTTTTCTTCCGCGAACGTAGTGTCAGAAAGTACACCCCCTGAAGCTCAAACAAGGCCGGGAAACTTCTCTCGCAGTCTCCTGGCGTCGGTCTCCCAGGTAAGCTCCCGCCTCCTCGACTGAACGATTCCTCAAACGGACCTTAAACAATAGTAATGGCTCTCGAGCGCCATATCCTCGACAGTCTCTGTCCCCCCTAGGATGAACTGATCTTCTACAAATGTCCAATATCATCCAAACTCAATTGCATTATAACTGTAGCATATGGGACTCATCCGGAATATATCTGCGTAGCATCGAACATGGAAAACGGATGGATGGTCCTGCAAATTCTGGAGGTAGGGCCAACTCATAGCAACCTCCCCAACTGTCTGAAAGTATATCAAAAGGCCAATGTAACCTGGGGCTAAGCTTACCCCGCTCCCAAATCCTCATCACAGGACCCTTCATGAGGCGACAACAGAGAAATACCACCCGATCACCAATAGACGAATCTCAAAATTCGACGATTGCGCCTTCGAATTCGTGCATAACTCTGGTGCCTCTCTGAGCTGTCCTGATTCTATCCGATCACTCTCACCTCCGCAGAACCTCCTGAATCAATCGTAACCTCGCGCCTAGGCTCTGTAGACTCGAACCATCCCACTGGATAGCGACAAGCGCCTACTATCAAGGGCCTCAAATGGGGCCATCTGAATGCAGAATGGTAGTTGTTTGTTGATATTCAATTCCGCCAAAGGAAAGAACTGGTCCCCATTGACCACCAAACATCCAAACCGAGCACGTAGCGATGTCCTCAAGGCCTGATAGTGCGCTCTCGACTATTCCACAGTCTACGGGGACAGATGTTGCTCAGTTCAACCCTGGTGCCCAACTCATCCTAAAGGTCCTCCAAAAGCTAGACCGTGAACTAGAACGCCTGATATGATATAATTAAACTGGCACACCCCATGAAGGTCGAACCACTCCCGAATGTAATACTTACTAGCCAACCTCTCGGCACTAAGAGGTAAGATTGAACGGGAAGAATGTGCTACTTGGTCAATCGATCAACGTGACCCAAATACTATCAACTAACTCCTCTAGAAACGTTGTAGACCAGCCACAAAATCCATAGTATGCTGTCCACTCCACTCCGGATGGGTAATCCCTAAATTCACCCCGAGGCCGTCAATGCTTCAGTCTTTACCTGCTATCAGCAAATCAACGAGAAACAGTCAGCATTATCTCGTCTCAATGCCACTACCACCCGTAATGTTGTCTCAACTACATACATCTCTTCGCTGTACCACCCGGCTGGATAGAATAGTCTAGACTCCTGAAGCCTCAAAAGTATCAACTGTATCAATCTCCAACCTCCGGACACAAATGCGACCGGCGAATCTTCAACACTTCCATTCAGGATCTAAGGTAGCCTGTCACCATTACCCGCATAACACTCGTCTCTAAGGGACCCCAGGGCCTTATCCTCAACTGACACCACGGATCCTATCATACAAAGAAGAGTGAAATCCCATATAAGCCAAAACGCGTCCCAAATCTGAATATCTAATCGAAACATGCTATTGGCTAAAAATTGAATGTTCCAAGCCAGGGTCTTTCACCTGCAGATAAAAGGCTAGAACTACCCGACTCAACCGCCTTTCTGCTCAAGGCGTCTGCTACCCACGTTCGCCTTTCCTCCCGGAGGATAGAGAACAAAGATCATAATTCCTTCAGGATCTCAATCCAACGACGCTCCTCGCATTAAGTCGCCTCTGTCTCATATGACTGAAGACTCTTGTGGTCATTATAGATCCACATCGAACTCCATAAAGTAGTGCCTCCAATCTTAAGCGCAAAAACTACCGCTGCGAACGTCCAATCATGGGTGTGGTAGTTGCACTCATGGACCTTAAGTCTTCCTCGACGCATAAGAAATGACCGGCCTTGTTGCATTAATCACCACCCACAACCAACACCAGACGCATCCAATAAATTGTGAAACCCTCGGCCTCTCAAGTCGGAAGAGTCAATATAGGAGCGCTAGTAAGAAACTCCTTGAGCTTCAAAAATCTCATCTCACATCTCCTCCGCCACACACAAAGGGAATATCCTTGCGATTCAACCGAGCAAGGACTGCAATAGTAGAAAAGCCCTCAACAAAACTCTTGTCGTAACTCTTAACACGACAAGTCTGTGACCTCATAATAGAAATGGGTCTGTCCCAATCACTAATAGCTTCAATCTTCGTCGGATCTAACCTAATCCTGCTTCTGACAACCACGGGCCCCAAGATGCTAATATGCAAGCTCAACTCGCACTTGAGAAACTTGTCATAAAGTTGTTGATCTTCTCCAAATTCCTGGATTACTATCCTCAAATGTTTGCTCATGCCCACTCCGGCTCCGCGGTTTAACCAATAGGTCATCAATGAAGATAATAACAATGAATCAAGGTATGGCCTGAACCCACGTGTCATCAAGTCCATAAGGCAGCTGTGGAATTAGTCAACCCAAAAACATCACAAGAACTCATAATGCAGTACCGAGTCCTAAATGCAAGCCTTAATAGGGATGCCTGTTGCTCTAATCCTCACTGATGGTACCCGACCTCAAACAATCTTAGAAAAATATCGGCGGCACCCTGAAGTTGATCAAACAATCATCTATCACGAGGCATAGAGTAACAGTTCTTCACCGTCACCTTGTTTAGCATGCTGCCTGTAGTCCAATTCACATCCTCCTCAAAGTCCCATCCTTCTTTTTCACAAACAAAACAGCGCACCCCAAGGCGACGATCGGACAATGAAACCCCCCCCTTTTCTAAAGAGGTCCCTGTTCTGAACACTGAGCTCTCTAGTCTCGCAGGAGCCATCCGATAGACGAAATCAGAAATAAGACGGGTGCCAGGCTCCAAATCTATAGCACAATCAATTCACCTCTGGGGGTAGGCCAGGTAGATCTGTAGGAACACATCTGCATACTCCTCTCCAAGGAACTTATTCAACTGAAGGCCCTCCTATCACATATCTCTGATGTGGGGCCAAATACGCAAACACCCCAGAAGCACCAACCCCTAGCTCGAATACAAGAGATTATCCCCCTGTCGGTATTTCACTATAAGCAAAAGCCTGCAACATACCAAGGGGAACACCAGGCATGTATCAGTTAACATCTTTGCATAGCAAATCAAGACCACATAATATGGGAAACCAGTCCATGCCCAAATCCACACATCAAAATTAAGCATATCTAGGCATACTAGGAGATCAGACTAGTATCATAACCCTGGATAGTCACTAATCAAGATCGCAATACTTGATCTACTCTAACAACTCACCTACCCGGGGTTTGAAACATGAACCGTCTCGTTGCCAAGACTCGAACCCTCATAAGACCCAATCGGGAGAAAAATAAAATAGGATACATACGAGGAAGGTGGACCCTGGATAATAATATTGTGCAGGCTGATGGCATGAATGCGTACTGAGCTTACAATACATCGTAGATGCCTCAGCCGCCGCCCTTGTCGGGGCTGCGTAAAAATGTCCCTGAGCACCCTACCTGGTGCACCCAGTCTAACACCTGCACCTGCCTCCCTGAGCTCCACCGTTGGTACCTGGTCGACTCTCTCGACGGGGTCCTAAATCTGACCACCTCCTCTAGCCTCGAAGAAGACACCTGAAACTGGTTTTAGAGTAGGTGGAGCGGTCCCCATAATCGCCCCCTGAACCTCGTCGGGGGCATTCTCCTAGACCAATGCTCAAGAGCACCAACATCATAACAATCATCCGAAGTTGAACCCCTGTAGTAACCGACCGCGCATGAAGGAAATGAATCTGCATCCCCCGAATTCTGACTTGTACTGATGACCACCCTGCTGATATTGTCCTCTCTCAAAAACAGGTAATGTTCCCGCCTGAACAGGCCCGACTGGTCTGACCCTGCTAGAACTCTGTACGTTGCCTATCATATGAGTCCCCTCTGCGACGTCCGCTATATCTGCCCTGGTAGTGTGCCTCTTACGCTGCCCGCCTTGGGCCTCTCACGATGAATATGCTCCATGGATCGGGCAATGATCGAACTCACATCAAGAAACCACGGCCAGCTGAACCATATGCTCGTGTCCAAACCTCAATGGTATCGCAACCCACGTACAAAACAATGAACTCTCTCTCGTCCTCTTGGGCAGGATCAAGTAGCATATGGCGTATACAGACTCATGGAAACTCGACTCTACTCTGAAACGGTCATAATCCCTGCTTTCATCTTAGAGAATGATCACGGAAGCCTTCTCTGACCGCTCCCGTGGCATGAACCGGGCAAGAAAGCCTCTGAACACTCACTCCAAGATATAGAGTAGAAAGCCAACTGCCCGAGACTCTCGATACGTTCGCCACCACTGCCTGGCTGGCCACGGAACTGATTAGCGGTAAAGTCAGCTCCTTCGACTCTAAAGGCCTAATGTGTTGTACTGCTCCTTGGCAAGTGAGATGGCACCTCCGTGAATCGTGGAGAAGCCTCCACAATCTTCCCCTTATAAATAGTCTTTTCCAACCTCTAAATACCCCAAGCATCTTCTGATCCCGCAGGGGCATCTTCTCTAACCTCTAATCTATGGGTCGGCCACATTAGAATGGTGGCGATTGATCGCAGCGTCTGGTGCTGTACTGCTGGGCTGGTGCTGTCGCATATCCCAATAGCTGATCATATCTGAGTCAAGAGGGAATGACGATGAGGTGCGTGCAACTGGTCGGGTTTGGCGGGGCTGCCCCAGCCCACTGGCTGTGGCGGTACATGCGCTACATGAGGCGTCCTCCTCGGCCTATCCTAGCCGTGTTGGGCCCTACCTCGACCGCGGGGTCGACGTCTACCCCCAAGCTGAGGCCTTCGGGTGCATCTCCCCTCGGACTCAGCCGCCTCCGTGCTATCGATCCTGTATGAGTAAAACATTAAGATTTTATGAAACAAACAATGACCGCCCCCGCACGAATTTAAAACAAAATGGATATATTTCCTAAATACAAATCATGTATCCTCCTGAAGAAAGTTTACGGATGTCTCGCACCGTCGCGCAGGACCCTACTAACGTCACTCTGTAAAAAAGTGAGACTTTGAACCAGGGCTCTGATACCACTTGTCACGACCCAATTCTCGAGCCATGAGGCACTACTATAACCCACCAATAGGTAAGTCAACCACAACCCAAACAACACGTAATAGTTGTGAGGGTAGAAAACTAAAAGACTAAGCACATTTACTATAACAACATAAGAAAAACCAAAACATAAATACAATAAGATCCCTCCCCGAGCCTGGGGCAAGTCACTAATAACAAGCTACCAACAATACGAGACAAGGCCCAACATTGGACCACCGAAACTAGTATTTTCTCAAAAAGTAAAGACAAGTCCTTTATATAAACAGATGGAGACTGAAATAGTACAAAACGCTGTGTGCCAACCCCTGGTCTCCAGACCAGCAATGCTCCAACCTCGCTCCAACGCCTGAACTACTGGGGCTCGACCTGGCATCAAAAAAGTAGATGCATAGCTTGCATGAGTACCAAAGAACAGTACCCAAATAGGATCATAGGGCCGGCTGAACTAGAAAAGTAAGCACTACGAAAATACAAATCACAAAACTAGAGTCAAGACGGAAGGCTAAGTAACACAATAATGCACACGAGTGGCTAAAGATCTAACAGAACTAAATTAATATAAATAAGCTAACTGCACCGAACTTGACCCACCATCAAGCCCAAAGGTCAACTCTTGCTCAATGTTTAAATAAAAACCAACGGACCCCCATAAGCCCGACGAGTACCACAAATAACTAAAACTTAGTGAGAATAGAACTCGAGGCCAAATAACACCTAACCAAAAAGTAGAATCTGACGTACGGAGGTCCGGGCCCTTGAACCAGAACGCTCACCATAATTACCAGACCAATTGAAAATATAAGTAACTGGAGGCGTACCTCTAACCGGATCCTCTACATCACTTGAGACCGGCCTCTTATCGGTGCTCTACATAGTTTGAAGTGGTCGAGGGCCGGACCTTAAATCCGTATACCCGACAAAGATGTTGATATATCTGCTGACAAGTCTTATCTACCATAATCATATATCCCCGTGGAACACCATCCCGACATATCTTAACATGTAAGTGTCTAAAGCCACAAATCAAACTGCCGAAACTCAACCCTTGAATCACGGAGCGGATTTATTGTCCACTGATGTAACTCGATAAGGCCTAACACCCATCGCAGAATAAGAGTAACTATCTCTGGCGAGCTAGCGTCTAGCTAATACTAAACATCAGACCAAGTTTGCTACATCAGTCACAAGGATTTAAGTCGGCGATCACGTCGGGCTAAACTAAGTCTACTATACGACGTTTTGATCATGCATTTCTAGGCAAAACGCTAGTCAAACCTAAACTAAGTCCCACATACTTCTGATAACCAGTATTGAACATCAAGTATCCATAATAGCAAGAAGGTCAATTAATACAACAACATGCTCACAATTACCCGATAATTCTCAGAAAAATGCCGAAAATATGATTTTTTAACAACCTAATGTCTGATCCAATAACTAACCAACCAAAGCTAAACTAATCACATACTTCACGATGTTCGAGTTCAATCTAACAGAGAAACCGTACCTACCTGAACGCATATCACGCTTCGCGTTCCAAATTCAACTTTCCAGATATTTTTACTTTCTAGAAGTGCCTCAAAACGTTTGATACACTATCAAAATAGAGCCAAACGGACGTAATTACGGTCATTTTAAACACTAAAATCGCAAGACAAAACGGAGATGGTTCAATTTCGCGGTCAAATTGAAAAGTGGATTCGCGTTGAGAAAATCCAGAAATTAACCCCAATAAAAGTCCTAATAACTCTCGTAACTTGTATACCATATGACCAATTCAGGACTCAAGAATCCCCAACTGAACAGGCAACAAAAAAACCCCCAATCCTAAGCGAACAATCAGCCACAATGGAGGCACTACTTAAAGATTTTACAAATGAAGGTTCCAACGCCAATAACCAATCACAAGACCACACTATACCACGAAAAACTTCCACATAAGAGGTTCTGAATCAACTAGATTCGGACCTCAAATTGCCAGGGAAATCACCTTCTCTAAAATTTCCAAATTTGAGCTCGAAATGAGCTCTGGCGAGCAGTTAAAACAGAACACCAATTTTACCTCAAATAGGGTCCCCAAATCAATTTCCCCCCCCCCAAGCTTCACCAATGGCGTTTCCTCGAAAAATCCTCACAACTTAGCCTTTTGAATCGCCCAATTTGGAGTTGTAAGCGTTCAAAATCTCAAAATTTCAAAAGTAAGACAAAGGCTGAAAATTTGGGTTTTTTATAAGAGACAGTTGGTCGCAATAAACCCAAAACCTGGTCGTTAAACCCCAATTCTAGTCGTTAAGGGCGCAAGCACGATTTCACCACAGCTTTGCCTACTTTCTTGTAAAGTCTCCGATGGGTGCCTGCTCGGAATCCGTTCGGCAACCACCCTGATAAAAATAAACAGATCATGCTACATCAAACTACTAAGTCGACTTCCGGACTCAAAGGCGTAGTCGCAAATTTCAATCAAAGTGTCATCTCGATAAAGTGGGTCCCACTCCATTGGCCATTTTACAGAAGTCAAAAACCACAAAAGGGCTCATCAAAAATATAAAAAAATAAACCCTCAAAAAACCCGAAAGAGGTCAAACTAGACCAAACTCGACATTTCCGGAGCTAACCGTGCTGACGGAATTCTCATCCGAGCGTGTTTTACCTCAAGAATAGTGACTAAAGTCAAACTTAGCCTTAACCTAAAGTTAACACGCTAATCACAACACAACGTCACACTGAAAACTTTTGGAGTCAATGTCGACAATGCTAGAAATGACCCTCTGGAACTGATGAATCCCGTCATAATTGTGGATTTCTGATGTAATCTACTTGAACTTTTTGAATCAACAAATGATCGTTTCAGGTTTCATAAGCCTCCAAAATCTAAATCTCACACACTAACAAACGATGACCAGGTGACCGATCTGACAATTCCATCAAGTCTAACTGAAAACCCCCCCCTTGGAATCGCTTAGAAATTTCGAAACATGCACAAAAGATAACACACTCAAAAATGACAAAAGGGGTCCATTACATAATCTTCTATTTTCAAGAAATTTACAGATCATAAACGTAATTCTAATATCTCATCTCGAACAACGATTAATCCATTCAAATCAATCTATTTTGAGGCATCAAATGAAGATGCGAAAGTGAAATTAAGTTTAAAAAACCTTATTCATAATCAGCCCATTCTAACTAACCAAATTAATGAATGAAACAACAACAAAATAGAGCACCACACACTATCAACTACATTAAATCAACACCCAACTCCATATTGCACCTAGATTTTGGCTTTCAGTCACCCATCACAAAAAAAAAAGTAAAGACCTTATACCTTTCATTGAAGCAACCATGTAACATACCATTAAGTAAGCAATTATAAGACAAATTCAACTTTTATTCACTTCAATTTGTGAAATTCAAATAAAGTTAGAAATAACTCATAAATAGGAAGTTAGTTCAGAATGTCAATTCAAAAGAAAAGTTATAAATAATTCATAAAAGTAGAAGTGTAGTTTAGAAAGTAAAGGGTTTCTCCTCTCACTAAAAACTTCGTCAAAAAACTCTCACTCTATAACCTAAAGTTTGATCTCTATATTTTCTCTAGTCTTTTGGGTTATTTACAATTTCCCCAAATTTTGGCAAATAAACTCAACACGTATTATCCTTTGGGCGACGTTATTCTTCATTATTCGGGCTTGCCGAGTTCATTCGTTACTCACTGGTCCATGCTTTATCTTGGCCTTCTTGCTCTAGACTTCATGTATTTTAAACTAGTGATCAAGCTTCATTTGTGTCCTGTTTTCTTTCAGGTGTATCACAATGATTATCACCTTAGTTGGCATTCGAGCTTTCAATTTTTCTTCTTGCACTAGCGCCTTTTGAGATGGTCAACAAGGTCGGCTTTTCACATTTTGGTGAATCACTCTGTCTTTTGGAGTTGACGTGACCTATCTTGATAACACTGTATTGTGCACTTATCACTTTGGGTAGTCATGCTTTTAGGAAAGGCGATCCTCCTTTCTTTTTTGGCAATCATGCAATGTAAATTTTGCACATCTTTGTCACATGTTTGGTCGGTCTCTCACAACATCAATCCTTGTCTTGTCCATTACCTTCAAACAGCAATCGTCAAACGATTATTATACACATGACAAATTAAGGAGCATGAGGACACTATTATTGTGAGGCTAATCGGACTCAATGGTACCAGTTTACGCAGTCTTACTTCAATATCCAAAAAAATGTCATGACCCAGTACCACCTTTCAATAGGAATATACTAGAAGCAAATGTAATGTGCTTGCGCAACAAATAAATCATTTATTGTAAATGGCGCAACAACCTCATAAATTACCGACACGACTTTATTTCCCTATTTCCATCAAAACCTCAACCTTTCATGATCATGGTTAACTTCCTATGAGCTATCAAAACATCTATATCAAAGTGGCAACCTAAAGCCAGAAAGGACTTGTTAAGTGAATGGGGCTACGGATCTGGCTAAAAAATTACATGACAAAATTAGGGTATTAATGACCCTTACTTACCTAACGACATATTTTATAATGACCTCTAGACTTAGCACAAAAATAAACTTGATTGTTATTTTATAGAAAAATTGCTTTAAGAAATCATCACTACAACTCGATTCTAACCAAGAGACCCCAGTAGAATGTTAACTACGGCTTACCAGAGTTTAATATAGATATTCTTAGTTTGCATGCTAGGTGTCTTGGGCATCTTTTCCCTTCCTATCTTAGGGGAGTGTTGAGAGTACAAATAATTATGCCCTAAAGGCATTTTTCCTAAAGGGCAGATTTGTCGCTTCTCCTAGTAGATTTAAGTTACAACTAATTGTATGAATAGTAGTTTTCGCTATTAAAAAATTTAGACTTAGATGCAATTGAAAGTAGAGTCATTCCTAAATGGCACCGCAAGTTAACAGAATTGTCTTGAAATATCATTTATATTTCCATTTAGGACAAAAATATCACCCAACTAGTCGACTATTTCCTGCCAAATATACTTGACACTTCAAAAGCATCACCTCCTATGTTTGACATGACATGTCATTAAAGTCTTTTTTTAATAATAGAATAATTTAAAATCATAGACCCGTTACTAAAATAATGATCATATTAATTTTTAAATTTTTATTGTTTATTAAAAATAATGTTTTTTACTCAAATATTTTATCTAATTAAAAAACTTTTTTAATTTTTTTATGTTATGAAGAATATATTGTGAAATGTTTATATAGTGTTTATAAAATTTAATACTTATAAACACATACATTCAACATCAAAAAAATATGATATACAACACTATGAACGCTAATTTACATCAATTAATCATAAGGCTATATAATAATCACTAATCTTAAATGTCAATTAACTATTACAATAATATTTAATTGTGTAGTTTGAAATTCATTGCTTCTGATATTTATTCTTTTGGAAAAAAAAAGGAATAATATTCAAACTTGTATCCTTGAAATGCAATAAATACCGTCGAAAAGTCCCCTTCATCTAGTTGATATGCCCTGTCATTGATCTCATTTTAAAAAATAACCACATTATTTTAATTCTCAAACGTTTGTCTCTACAAAACAAATATATAAATTACATGATAATTTCATGAATATTATAGGAAAAAAATTTAAAAAGTCATAACTTTAATATATTTTTTTTCAACAACAAAAGTCAATGAAAAAAAATTGTGTGACTTATTACCTGATAATATTTTTTAAAAATATGTGTTTCAAGTATTCAAAATTGGGAGATTAATAAACTTTTAACGTAATTCTCATAACATAAACAAATTAAAAAGTTAATTATGATAAGTATATGAAGTATAAAAAAAAATTCATGAGAATATATTCCAAAAATTAATTCAAAAATTAAACATAATGTGATGATTATTTAGTCAATGGGTGTTTAATGGAATTAAATTAGTCTACTATTAAAAAAGTTTAATTAACATGTGTCTTGTCAATTAGAGAGAGTTTATTTTTTGAAATGTCAAGTATATTTGGGATAAAATTAATAATTTAGTGATATTTGGTCCTAAATAAAACAGAATGATATTTCAAGACAATCGCTTAAATTTGAATGATATTGATTTAGGGAAGTGACTCCCTAAAATATCTCTATAAGAGACTTATTGTGTAATGACCTATAATTCTTCTAGAAATAACACAAGATTACTCTCTTCTCGGTCTCCCTCTCTCTCTCTCGTCTCTCTCGCCTCTCGTCTCTCTCATTCTTTCTCTTTGCCTCTCTCTCCTCCGCTTCGTCTCTCATCTCCCCTCTCTTCTGCTCCCTCCTCTGACGTCTGCTCGTCTCCCTCTCGGGTCTGCCTCGTGGGGGTCTCGTTGGATAACGAGGTCCCTCCCATCTCGAGGAAGGTCCTCTCTCTCAAATCCTCCTCTCGCTCGGCTGCTCATCTCATCTCTCTCTTTCTCGTCTGCTCTAGAAGCTCCTGCTCGTCTCGGGTAACGTGCGTCGTCGTCTGCGTGGGGTTATTCGTTCCTCCTCATGCTCTCTCGTCTCATCTCCCCCCCGTGGGGACGGGGGGGCCCCCCCCCCAACCCTCTTCCTCTTCTCTCCTTCCCATCTTCCGGTCTCTCGATTACATAATCAAAAATATTGTTTTGCCCTGATTTTCTTAACCTTATTGAAATTTATTTTTCCTTTTGAAGGAAAACTAAAGTATTATCATAAATACTTTAACTTTTCCAAAGGAAAATATAAATTTCTTCATATTTGATTTAGTCCTTTTTCGTAGAGGAAAAGTTTGGAGATCTATAAATGTGATATTTTAATTTACATAACAAATTCCATATAATTCACAATGTAGTCATTTAGCAAGTCGTTTTGGAGATATTTTTGTTCTCAACGATTTTTAATGTCTTCTATTTTTTTAAAGTGTCTAGGTCAATTGGCCAATTAATATAATAACATTTGAATTTGTTTGTATAAAGTTTTTTGTCAACCATATATATGCAATTTTTAAGTTTGGGCAAACGTCTTCGCAAGCGACCAATCCCATAGATACATATTTTCATTTTTATGTATAAGTTTTGAAATCATAATGATTTTAGATGTGTAATGATTAGCTTTGTAGTTCTACCATGACGCACTAATAACTTGTCGAAGCACAGACACAATAAATTAAAGTGTCCAAGAAAGGGAAAAATTATATAAATTAGAGAGGGAAAAATATTCAATGAAATTCATCAATAATAATTCTTGACTTCTTGACCATCAACTGATGTGAAGAAAAGGACAATATAAGTAGAGGTAAATATTCAACAAAATCATCAATTATAGATTCTTGACTAAGATCATTGACACAAACTGGTGTGGAGAAAAGGAAGTAAGAAAATATAGTTAAAATATCAAGTAAAATCTAAAATCATCAATAATCATTGTTTGACTTATCATTTTGACAAAAGGTATTATTATGAAGACAAAAAGAATATAGTGAAAGAAAATGGAAGAGGAACTGAGAAAAACCATATCTAACCTAATTTTTTTTAAAAAAGTATTATCACATTCCTTTTAGTAATATTCTTTCTTCATTATATCTATTAAGCTTACATACTTACCTGTCTCCCAATTAAGTACTGTTTCCATTTCATACAAATCCAATTCTCCACGGAAAGACAAGAATGCGCCCTCTCATTAAGAATAAGTATCTCATCTTTCCACATCACTTAATTGACAATAAAGCGTTGAAGTTAATTAATGTGACCAAAATATAACCCTTAAATTCAATCTTACTCCTAGAAAGCATACATTCGACGAGTGGCGGTGCCTGCTTTGTGTTCTCTCTTACTGCTCTTTCAACAACATACATGTCCACTATACTAAAAATGATGGTTGCCCTTATTTGTAAACGCTCCTCTTTCTAGTACTTGGAACTTGAATTTCTTGAGAAATATTTTGCCCAAGTTAATGTAACAAACACTACTGCCCAATTTTTTTTTTCCAGCTTTTTCCTAAGTTTTCCCATGTTCTATTTCATGCCAAACGGATCCTAGGCATTAAAAGAAATTAGGCACTAGGACACGAATGTCAACTAAAAAATTTACAGTTGATTTGTGTAAGATTTATTAAGTGAGGCCATGAGCAGTAGATGTGGGGGTGCAATAGGTCTAATTCTTATATAAAAAATCTCACACCTCTAATCATCAAGCATTTTGGCTAGAGGCCCTACTACTCCAAGGGGAGGCTCGGGCACGTCTCATAGAGTATCATTTATATTTGATGTTTTTTACATATAAATACTATAAAAAGTCACTTAACAATAAATTTTATGCTCATTATTGTGACTCGTACAACATAATTGTTTATCTATTATTTAATTTCTAATATATACTAGTTTTGTATTTTGTCCCAATCATCACCCTTACTATATCATATATGAAGCAAGAACAATAGAGCTTAAAGGACTGGCACCAGGCAGCCGACGGTTGACTAATATATATCCGTACAACTTTACATGATCACAATGCTCTCCTGATCTTTCAATAATGGCGATCCTTTTTTCTCTTTCTTTTCCTACTTAGAAAGGTAGCTGATACGAGTTTTTCATTTCCAAAATGTTTTTCTCTTTGAAAAAATACTATCGAAGGAAATAAAATGCGTTTTTACAAAAAAAACACATTTATATAACGTGTATTTAGAAATGCTATTAGTGAAATTATCTAAATCTAATAAAATGAGTTTAGCGCTAAAAAAAAGTAAATAAATTGTCAAAAAATTAAAAATGACATTTTTTTTTGAGATAAATGTCAATACACGCTTAAGTGATCTCTTTTTTAGTTTCATACCTAACTTGTGTGAGAATGTGAATTTTTCAAGACCTAATTAACAATTTTTTTCATTTGAGAATAACAACCTTGTGGTGTGTGTAAATGCACTCCTCTTTAACTATGTACCAATTACATGCCACAAGGCTAATAATTTTAATTTTTTAAGTATTTTGCGGATAGTAATACTTAGTCTTTAATTTTTATTAATATTAAGTAGTTTATTATGTAACTATTTCTTATGTCCATGTTAATGTTATGTCCAAGGTTTCAGAGAGACTGTATTACACGCACGATTGAGAGGTATGTTTCTTAGATGAATAAAAGTGGATAATTTAGGTTGAAACTACGTTCTCAATAAAGTTAGTATAGAAAACTAAAAAAGAGAATATTTAGATTATTTTTTAAACTCCTCTCAATTTTTTTGTAATAAAACCAAAGGGACAAGGTTCACGGGCCGTTTGGCCTTCGTTTATGATATGAAAAGTTATTTTGGATTTACTTTTTATTGGTCTTTGATTTTTGTCAACGATCCATACCGTTGTGATTGCGACATCCATACTAACTCTCCCGTGGAAACCACTACACGACGACCAAAACAAACAACAAAAATCAGGCAATCTAAATTCTAAGGAAAGAATAGAGTTTTTCAGAAAACTCCAACAAAAGTTTTTGACAATAAAACTAATATTGCGAAAGTATCCTAGAACTTGAAAATCAATCCACCACTATCAACATTCTAAACAAGAAGGGATGCAACCCCAACTAATGAACTATTAACAAATTCGAATCCTGAAATTTGGACATTGATGAAAAAGAAAAGGAACCATGGCAAACTCGAATATATGGGTGTCTCACCCTTGAATTCGGAAAAGCAAAACTGATATTGCTTGAGAGGTCTTGGTCATCAGTCACGCCTGTAATATCATATACGTACACAAAAATCACAGAAAGTGGCAGGTATATCAGTCCCACACAACCACAGTGTACTGGTATAATCACACGACTATACACCAAGGCACCAAGTCCAACAATATATAGAGTCATAAATACACAAATATAATCATATTATGAAAGCCGAAGAACCATATACAATATATAAGTCAAACCTTGTATGACACAACATAAAGTTTGCAGCCAATTCTCGGCATACTGACAAAATTATGTCAAGGTAGTGGGGTCCTCTCTGATCCCCAACCCACAACTCTTAGCATACTGGTACGTGTATTGATCGATTCCATATTTCCAGAACGTGGAAACGGATCCCATTATTAATGTCAAACATGGAACCAGATCTAACATTTTATGTTATGTAAACGTGTCACCGCGCTCAAATTAGTTATGCAAAAATGGGTGAACAGAACCTGAGTCCGTTAGATTATGCCTGGAACGTGGCAACCCGATCCCCGTTCAACACATCCCCCACAATCACATCAAGAAAGTATATCTCAAATCATTAATAAAGAAGTGATATCATGCATATAGTCAGTAATTCGTGCTATGTCAGTTACAATAAGTCTAATCAATAATGCAACATTCACATACATACATGTATCATAATGAATCAAAACAAACATTACATCATACAATCATAGATCACAAGCATCACCTACCTCGAAACAAGTTTGATTTGCGTATATTTATATATATTGGATGTGGCTTGGTGCTTATCAATGAATACTCTCCAATTATGCACTTCACATTTACTTTCCTTCTTATAAATTTATTTTCAATTGCCAGGAAAATGACGGTATATTGAAATTTGGAATTGTGGCAGAAGTAACGCGATCTATTTTTATAGTGAATGATGAAGAGTTTTTTGTTACTATTGTCATATCGTTAGTATGCATTGGTATTTTGGAATTTATTGAATTAGAGATATTTAAACCAATTACTTCTATTTTTTTGGAGTTTTTGAACATGATTTCTTGAAGTTTATTTGAAATATCTAGTTTCGATTTATTTTGTGCATCATATATGTGAATATTGCAATCAATAGTTTGGTTTCTCAGATGAGATTTCCTTTAGCGACGTTGTAAGTGTTGCTCTATATAGATATAAATTACACACACATTTCTAATTGTGTGCCTAAAAAAAAAAAAAAAAAAAATATACGAGATATAAAAGGCAACAACTTTTTGAAGTGTTGCGCTAGATGACCTATAAAAGGCCAACTTTTAAAGTTGTGGGACCAATAAACCTCCAAGCACACTTTTAAGTGGTAGTAGAATAAAATATAGTGTTGCTAACATCAAAACAAACGGTGGCCTTACACTTCTTTGGCTACGCTTTATAAGTGTCGCCAAAAGTGGTGACATTTTAATAAGTTTGCCTAATTGGTCAAAGGTTTACGTTCTTTTGGCCACCACACACTAAAAAGTGTTGTCCTAAGTCCAAAAGTTGGGGCCCCTTTTATCAAAGGCCGCCTTTTTGCAGTTTAGGCTTCATTTTATTGGCGTGGGCGTAGGCCTAAAATGGTGTAGTGGAAAATCTTATTCGTCTCCTTTTTCAAATTCGTTCCTATTGTTCTTTAACCCTACACAATCAATAGAATACTAGATCAATCACAAGTCGCTAATTACCCGAATTACCAATCATTTTACACCCGCGATCACTACCCAGATCACAAGTTATCCGACAATCAAGAGTGGTTTTTTCAACCATAAATTCTTTGGTCAAATCTCTTTCCCCCATTGATAATACCCAAGAAAATAAGTTATACGATCAAAAAAATGGATTCAGAGAGTAAAAACTTTACCTTTAGCCTCAAGAATGTTGAAAGTTGTCAAAGCGCCTAGGGTTCAGTTTCTTAGCTCCACCAAATTGAAACATGAAGAAGAAATGTATCGTTTAGGGTTTTATAAGAAAAAGTCAAGTTTTTACCCGCCACAACTGCCCTCACACCAACCTCTAAACGGGGTCGCCCCACAAATGGATTACAACAACCCGTGCCAAACGTGTTTTGCACAAAGATAATGAGCATTTTTAATATTCAAAGACTCCATTTCACAACACCTCTTAGCAATGGCACTCATAAATGTCCTTCACGCTAAGATCGATTCCGAGAATCTACTTGCCGATCCCAATTTCGTATTTGTCCGTACGATTTCTCTTAAGGTATAGTCTAGTGTCTCATGTAATCAAACCTACAAATAAAGCACCCGTTAATACCAATCTTCCTACACCTTAACGCCCGACACCTTATGCCTTTTGATGTGTTCAAATCGGAATTAAACGTTGGAAAAATTTAAAATACAACGAAAAATTTTTCGACACAAATTTTTTTTCATGTTGGCTTTTTCTATAACGATAAACACCGATTTGTTTATAGGTTTGTTTGTATTCAAAATAAATATGCATTATATCAAATTTAATAACAAGTTGTTTGTTTACAAAATTACTCTTGATCACTTTAATTTTCCATTTTTTTTTTAATAGTTTCTTTAACTTTGTAACTTTTATTTTTCATTGTTTAAAAAAAGTACACACTGGTTTCATCTTATTTATCTAATATTTTTTGAGTGTGGCATTTCCACGATTATCCATTTGTATTTAAATAATATATATATATATATATATATATATATTTTCTATATAACTTAAAAATAGAATTTTCATCTTAAGTTTTGTCAAAGAGAAGATACATGTAAGAGATCGAAATATAAGTAAACATAAAAAATATTCAAATAAATTTCAAATTAATTGAACGTTAAATCTATCTAGTCTCATTTTTTAGTAGAAAAATCTGAACGTTATGCATGCCAAATAGGAGTCGTAATATTATTAGACCTGAATATTGGTCTGGAAAGGGGGAGGGAAGAAGGGAGGATTAAATTATTCAACGTTTTGGCCAAACCAAACAAAGGATGACAAACTACTTAAAATTTCATCCCCAAATACTCTCCTTATACATCCCAAAAAAAACCTAACGAATTAGCAGAAAATATAAGACAACTATCACACTGCCCAAACGCGTCGCCTTTGTAATAAGACACAAGGTAGGTCTCATTTGTCGTACACGACACCAGGACTCCCAATTGTGCGGCCTGACTATCATTTTGTGCCGCCTCTTCTTTTTTTTCTCCATTTATTCCCACTCCTGCCGTCCCCCTCCCCCGAACCACCCCGTGGCATATCCATAGCTATGTCAGAGTAAAATTATATTATATATATATCTTATATCAAATTATATATTTAAACTATATATGTTTAAAAAATAAATATTCTTAATCAAAGTTGTAATTTTTTTTTACCATGAAAATAGGGTGCCTATTTAAATGAAGGACTCCTAGATTTAAACTCCAACTATCATAAGAGATCTTTTTTAAAATTTTATT
Source organism: Solanum habrochaites (assembly GCA_027704765.1). Classification (NCBI taxonomy): domain Eukaryota; kingdom Viridiplantae; phylum Streptophyta; class Magnoliopsida; order Solanales; family Solanaceae; genus Solanum; species Solanum habrochaites. Next base: position 59,173 of record JAKWJA010001223.1, read on the forward strand.
TTGAATGTGGCGATACACAACCCTTATTTCTGAATATTCTGTAATAATTTTCTTTTTCTGACCTCTGTTTTTATATTCACTTCGAAAAAAAACCATCAGCCCATTATCTTGTACTTAAAAAAACTCAAAATTTCTTTATATATTGTGTTACAACTAAACTTTTAGCTAGAAACAATTACCTCCATTTTCTTTCATGTGATTTATATTTTAATTTTTGTTGACTTTGTACTGCGTAGTAATTTATAAAAAATTATAAAGTTCAAAATATAGATAAGGTGTATTATTGAATTATTTTTTTATGTTAGCCGATATTGATCTCAATATTGAATAAAATTTACTGAAACATAATGCGAAAAACGAATATATACAATCAATATTTTTATCATCACATCAGTCTCAAAGATTCTTTTAATATATAAGTTCTAGTAGAAGTTATTTTAAATAAATTTATATATATGGGGGTTTTTAGTTTTCCCATTTTGAAAAATAATTTTGACAAAACCTGTATAATAATTTAAGTGAATAACGTTTTTCATTTTTGATATTATCGAATTTAGTTTTGTTTAGCAATTAGACATTGGTAATGGGGACCCTCGAGTAAACAAAGTAATATAATTTTATCCTCTATGTTTCAGGTAATGACAAATAGTTGCTTATAATTTTTTGCTTTCAAAACATAAAAAATAAATAAAGTGAAACAAAAAAAAAAGATATTACTGTCGCCGGATTAATGTCCATTTGTATTATTATTTATAATTTTCATTTTCAACATTAATTTATCCATATCTTGGTAATTAAAATGTGTTTGTAATTTTAAGTAAGAAAATTACTTGAATGATACCTATTGATCAACTTTAATATCCGACAGTCAGCCGAGTAAAAATTAAGGCAAGCGACGACTTTTGTCTTACCGTCATGACAGGCGTAAACCATGAATCACGTAGTGTTGATTTTTTTTCAACAAATGTATATATAGACTAATAGATATCGTGCGAAAAATAAATTAAATTTCGATCTGATATGGATATCGAACAGAGTGGATAAACCCCAAATGGAGTAAGATGGTCAAATGGGCCCCTGGTGCCGATTCAAAGGAAGGACAGCGTTGTTCTTGTCCCTTGTTAGTTAACTTTGTTTTCTGTGTGATAGAAGGGAAAGACGACACAAGGGCGATGCGCCTTTGCCTCTTAGGTTTCACATGCCCAACTTTACTACATTTATTGAATTTGAAAATTTGCCACGAGAGCATATTTTTGTTTCTTTTATTTCGAAATTCTTAAATAACTATTATAAGAGATTAGATTGGATGGTAGGGAGAGGGGAAGGGTGGTGAAGATGAGAACTAAAACAGACAGAGTCACATTAAAAGAATAACTGGAGTAGGACAAAAATAGACATTTTAATAAAAATCTTGTTTAGCTCCGTCAAAGTGAGTACATAATATTATGCATGTGTTTTCAAATCACAAATGTATTAAATTCAAGGAAAGAATTAAGTTTTTAGTCAAATACTGATCTAAATAACCAAATGGTGGAATGAAACTTGAGAGGAGTGATGTCACATTGCTAAACAAGACAAAATGTTAATGATTTCTCTAATTCCGTTTCTCTTCTTAGCATGATCAAATTACCACACGAAATAATTAAAAAGCAGCTGACTCATAATTTAATCAGAGCGAATTCTTTTTAATTTAATTGTTTACAATTTAATGTTCTAAATTTTGTAAAAGTTGTAGAATCAATTTATAGATTTAACAATTAGAAATATATTACTTCAAATAAATATTAAAGTACGTATCATTGAACGTAATATATAAGTCATTAGATGTTAATATTATTGAAGTCCCTATTCATGGGCTGGTTCGTCAAACTGGGATAACAAATAATGAATCCACATTGATTTTTAAAAGCCCAAAAAAAATATGCTACTATCTCCTTCAAGAGGGTCCAACTTGTGTTATAGTCAAAAAACATGAAAATTGGTTTGACAACATTTGTGTAATTTCCATTGGATTAATTGAATTTTTGGATAGTGTGTCCTACTCTTTACTTTTTCATCATTTCTCTCCTATTCACTCTTTTTTTTATTTATTTTCTTATTTTCCTTACTCTTAATAAATATTTTTTTTCTTCATTTTATGAAAATAATTGAATAATTAAATAAAAAATTAATAAAATATTTTTTTCACATAGCTTTATAAAACGTTTTTAGGACAAGTGATTAAAATCCTCACATCATTTACATTTTGCGTAATACCAAATTAACTACAAAAATATTTAGTGTTTTCCTCATTTACTAGCACCTAAAAAAACACTTATTTCAAATTTAGTTCTTCTTTCCCATTTTGTAAATTCTGTTTTATTTATTATTCATTTATCATTGTATTTTAATTATGTTTTAGTTTTCATAATATTAACAGGCATCTCTTAACAGAGAGTATCAGATTTATTTTTTAAATTTAAGAGTTATAATTTTTTTTAAATATTAACAAAAAAATGTTGAAAATATATATTAAGTGATGTATGTAAGACAAACACTAAACAATGAAATTCTAATAATATTAAGGCTTATGCATATTATTATTATTATTAATAATAATAAATATTAACAATAAATATAGAATAACAACCGCACACAACAACAACAACAACAGAGAACCAACAATAATAATAATAATATAGAGTGGTTAATTTTAAATTTTTATAGAATCGCGATTGATTCTGAAAATAAATTACGCAATATCGTGTCAAATTTTGTAAGCTTGGTGGTTTTTTCAATTTATTTTTACTTTAATTTTTAAAACCAAAATTGTTATGATAAATTTTTCAATAATTAAAGTAAAAGAAATATTCAATTTACTAGGTTGTTATTACTATGATTTTGATATTCCGTAATACTTACTTAATATAACTATAAAGTGTGTTTTATTCAAATCTATTCTTTAAAGGTATCTAGGTATGTTGATTAAATTTTTGAGATGCAAATGGATTTGCAAAGATTTTTTTATTTCTAAGGGTAGGAGGAATAATTATGGTTCGTTAAAATTGCTTGGGAAAGGTGTAATTTTTACATTGATTAAGTTGAGGGAGATAAATGATTAATGGGGTAAAGAATGGCTATCAACCTACTAACCTAATACAAATCATAAAGACTTAAAATGAGCCTCAACTCCAAGTGTTTATTAATTTAATGGCAATATTAGGCAAATTAGTAAAAAATTAACTTAAATTAGCAAATTTTCACTATTTATAATATTAGTAAATTGTCAAAAATGTCAGTTTTTGATAAATATTATGTATCCTTATTTCACCCTCCAATTTGAATCTCCGTCACTACTTACCACGTTTTTCACAACTAATTTTTAATATAGATAAAAATGAAATTGGTTTCTTAAGTCCATTGATTCACGTTTTGCCGTTTCATCCCCCTTCATACACGTTATCCAATTTTGGGCTCATATGTTAAAGAAAAAAATCTTCTCTTTCATATTTACCTTTTCAGATGCTCATCCCACTTTTCAAAAATTCCTCATATCCTCTCTATCATAATTTTTTGGTGTTCCTATTTTTTTCGAAATTGAAATTTACAAAAATTCTTAATAAGGTATTCTCTTTATCCGTTTATTAGGATTTTATTCTATTTTATTTTTTTAATCAGCAGATTGTTGTTTGTAGAGTTAAATCTTCTCTTAGAGGCCTCTAAAACACTTTCCAATGATGAATCTGACTTACTAGAGGTATCATCCAACTTAATCATCAAATTTTCTAGTGATTTTCATCCTTTAAAATCTATTATTACTTCAAGAAATAGTGATAATGTGGATCCACTGCTAAAATGAGTGAGAGAGACGATCAGTAACATTTGACATGACCCATTGGGTGTGCCTTCCCTTCCTCAAAATCATATCGGACATGTAGAATTTTCGTCTACTCGTGGGGTACTTGAAAAGGACGGAGAAGATCAAATAATTGATGTAGTATTTAATTATTTTTTTGGGTGTTTAGATTTTACATGTTGATGTTTGAAGTTGTTACAAAACAATTTTTTTTTAAAAAACAGTGTAGTTTTAAGTTTTATTTTTTGTATGGTATAAACACAAAATCAAAGGCAGTTCGGGGTTGGTGTATACAAATAAAAAATATTAACAAATGTAGCTAATGCGAGAGCGCCTGAACACTGTGCAGGTTTGTTAGTATGCATGTTTATATTTCTAATTTTATTTAATTTTTGTATTGAGAAAATTATTGTTAGTTTTGATATTACCAATTTTAACTATTCCTTTCTATCTTTTTACGTTAGTAGGTATTCAATCATTCAAAGGATACATTTTACATTAAGATGATAGTTAAAATTTTATTAATGACTTCTTGTTGGATGATTTTTTATTCATTTTGTGTATATGGTTATTGTAATTTTGGGTTGATAGGAAAAGGATGTGGATTAAAGTGTAAGTTTAATTCATGGGTGCGTGTAAAAACTTATTAGGTAGTTAATGGCTGGGAAATCCTCTTTCTAACTTACTTGTACAATGTAAGCGTGTTTGTTTTATACTCCAATCAATAAAGATAACACGTTTACTTTTACTTGTCTTCCTTTTATTAATTAGTGATCTACTTTAGATTGTATTTACACTATTTAATTTGTTTTTTTGCCTGTATGTGGTGCTTTAACAGTAAGTTGCTTTTTGACATGTGTTTTAATTCTTTTATCACTTGTGTATCATTTTTGTGTAGTTATATACATTGTCAGAGTCTAGAAAAGTAAATATACCTATAATTTTTATACCTTTTTTAACAATAGTAATGCTCTTTGCATGTTCCTCAAAGTTAATTTAAATATACATATTAATGTATTCATCGTATTCTTCACTACGTATTTTATTGTTTTTGTATCCCCTTGTGTCATATTTGTGGTATTTAATGATTAATAGTATTCATTCTGTATTGTTGTATTTTTTTAGGTTAGCATGACCAAAAATCGATACAATAGAAAAGGAACGACGACAACAGAAGACATGATGTTGGAGCCATTTAGTGATAGTGAGACACCCCCAAGGCATAACATGCCTCAAATACATTCAGGATGATAGTGAAACAATTGAAATACATTTACTTGTGTAAGTTTTTAGTTTAGTTTAATCCTTGCTTTGATTATGAACTATTTTGTTTATTTCCTTAATATGAACTATTCTGCCTACTAATTACGCAAAGTCTCATTTTGATCTTATGACGTGGTTGATTTATGAATTAAATATTTTTGAGACATTACTGTATTTCATTATTGAATATGTTGTGTCCCTTCATCATGGTATTTAAATCCAATGGTTATGCTTTCACATTGTATGGAGACGAGCTGGAAAATAAAAATTTTAGAGAATTTTTCAGCTCTGTGATTGCCGTTAGTATTTTTTGATCTTGGAGAATTTTTGTTAACATATCATAGTTTTAAGGATTTGTTATTTTGTAATATTTCTCCATCCCCTTAAGTCTCTCCATTGAGTTCTTTAAACACAATTGTATTCTTTCAATCAAAATGAAAAGCAATTTAAAAATTTAAATAAGATACATAATAAACTAAAGTTTGACATTTTTACGAAATATTAAAAGTATATAAACAATGGGTTCCTATTAAATTTCCATTCGTGCAATGTTCATGAGGCTTTTCCCAATTAATTTTGAGATTCTTTGTAGATTCTGACTAAAATAAATTTGGGTATAGATCCAACATTTTTTCAAGAAACGCCTTGGTCGAACGTTTTGTTGGTTTGTTAGTTAGAAATGTCGATCTGGCCTTGGATTAGACACATCTATCACTGGGTTGCGGATGAACAACGGAGATTTCGGAGAATTCCAAGCACCTAGGTTAGGTTCAGAAGAGTTAGCAAAATCATGTGTGAATGCATCACACTTCCTGCAGGCCATTTTTTTGCTCACATTAATCGTATAGCATGGGCAAACGTGCACCTAGACCAGATGTAGCCCTAGTGATCACTTTTTATACACGGTCCCATTATCGCATTCGTGATGAGTTGGATTCCTCTCCTCTGCAATCACGGGTCCGTGGCCACATTTACGCCGCTATGTCGTATTTTGCGATGGGTTAGGTTTCCCCTAATCCTCTAACGATGGGGAACCTTGACACTTTGTAGACCCCTTTTTTTCCTTGCTTTTCTCATCTCACGGCTCTCCCTCTTTCCCGTTCGTGAAGGATTGTCCAGCCACCTTCCGAGGGGCTTCCCGTTGGTCACGTGCTACTGACTGCGGGGAGGGGGGGTTGTTAGCTGTGATGAAGGATTTTGATATGTATTTTTTTTAAAAATAAAGACGTATCCTATTAGCACCAATCTCAAACTGAAGAACCTCTGATATATCCTTCATTTCAAATTCATTTTAGTGATTTGCAGTCAGCGTGTTGGGAAAGTGCAGGCTCCTGGGGTCCGTTACTGTGTTTTACTTATCATTATGCACAAGTTTACCTTCAAAACGATTTTAGTGCTCCAGTTAGGTTTAGTTTAGTGCACTTGGTCCTTTTTCTATCTTCTACCTCATGTTCATCTTATTTAAATTCCTATTTGGCTTTCATTCTTTCTAATGATTCTTCGTTACTATTATTTTTGTTCCGGTTTGTTGGCATTTGTTGTCTACTGGAGTACCTGTAGATGTTTTTGTACTCATCCTACAGTTTTATAATCTATTTCGTGATGCAGGACCAAAGCACTAGCTACATGGTGTGGATCATTAAATCTTGTTGGCGCATCAATTGAGAGGTTGGTGACGCCCTTGGTGTCATGGACTTACTTGCCTCTATCTGTATTTTGTATAGCTAACCTACTCTTTTTCAGAACACGCTTGCATTTTTTGTCCGTTTTGTAGTTGTAAACTTTTTTGTTTTTTCAAAACTATACAAATGGAACGTCCACGCTATGGAAGGATCTATGTGTATATATAAAGACGGGGAGAAGGGGAAGGGAAAAAAGGGAGAAAGAGGGGATTTTGGTCAGTAAATTCTATGTTCTCATAGGGCCCTACACATATATATTTTTGCTTTTCTATCCACTTGTTGTCTGTTTACTTTTGTTGTTGAATTATTGCTTGAGCAGAACCAATAAAATCGTTTTTTTTCATGTCTTTTCTTCTGTCAGTTTTTGTTTTCTACATTATATCCATTATTAGTGTTTCTGGGTTATGAGTTTTGCTTACCATGGTGGGTTATAGTAGGTTTCCACCATGACTCAAAAAATCGGTTCTTGCAATTGGGGTGAAATTCTAGGTTCACCGATCTCACTTGTACAAAGCCTCATACTAGTCGAGTCTCAGGATAATAGCCGGAGACATCCTATCCTTTTTTGGTAGTCTACATGTGTCGTTCAGATGTTTCCTTTTGTATCACTTTTATCTAGTGTGTGGTCTTATATTGGTTTGTATGAACCCTCAACTTGTTCCATTCTTTGTGCAGATGGAGCATACACTCCATGTAACAGTGGAACATGGAGGGGTTCGACGTCAAGCGCACCGAAGATCGAGTTGCAACACTAACCTAGATAGAGAAAACGGTCTGGAGTTTGTTTAGGGGATGCTTATCAACGGTTCTATTAGAGTCAGTGGGGTTTGTAGTCAGCTAGCCACCACCCAAGACTAGAGACGACTCTCAATCTTTGTCAGTACTACTAGGTTTTTACCGTTCTTCTTGGGGGTATGCATTTGAGCCTAGGTATAACTTCAGTAGGCACCATCGCGCATGCCCCAACAGGGGTGGCAACTTACATCATAGCAGGCCGTAAATCTAATTACCATCTAGATGGCAAAACTAGTGATTATGACATATCTCTATGCCTTAAAGGAGTAGAATATGCTTTGAATGTTTCTGAGACATTATCATTGAGGGTTTTTCTGGGTCAGTATTGTGTGAGAGGACGCTCCATGGTTTGTCAACTACTTACCGGAAAGGCTACACACACAGTATTGGCTTGGTGGGTTCTAGAGGATCCGATGTTCAATGCTTAAATGCTTGACATGTTAGCCAAATAGGTGGTACTCTCCATTCTTGAGAATATAATGGATAGTATTTCCTTCATTCTCTTGGTCTGATTTCTTTTCTAATGCATTTCTTAGCCAAGTTCATTCTCCCTGTTAAAGGTCGACTGGGGATCAACGTTTTTCCATATCTTGGACCAGCTCCATCACTGTATCTTACTACGAGTGAGTTGACGTCTCTTTCTCCCCATTTTCTCCCGCCACTTGGATTATACCTACGAAGTAAGACACGTTGGTGCTTGCCTCAAGGCTTGAGACTTAGCAACATATAAGATAACTAGTTTAGTTTGGGGGGCAATTCTTTTTTAGATATAGTTTGCCATAGCCCGTAAGTTTACGAAGGCTCTATGTCAAGGACCATCGGGGATACAACATGAGAACTAGAATATGGGGAAACAACAATGTGTTCATTTCTAAGCCTATATATTTCAAATGATAAGCTTACGCTCTGATAGTGGTTTCTAGAGTTAGTCCCACCCCCTGATTAAAGCGTCATTGGCAGCGTGTAAAGGGTTATAAGTATCATCAAGTGTTTCGTTTGAGTCAAGTCAAGTGGGTCGTAGAAAATGCTTAGGATAAGGTGCTATTACTTTGTGGCCGATCATGACAGGGTTTTTTTTTTTACTGTGGACAGTTGATCATTGCTCTAAATTATCCGTTTGCATAAAAGTGTAATTTCCTCTCTATCTTTAAATAGGTAGAGTTAGAGGAAGAGGCCACGGATAGGACTTTCGTGGAGGTTCACGCAGGGTCTCTGGCTGGTCTTGGTAGGCAGGTTAAAAAGTGGTGGGTCAATGGATATATAGGGATGGACATGCTCACTTGTAATACATATCAAACAAGGGCGGAGGCTTAGGCATCATCCTATGGGATCATTGTAAAACTCTCTTTAATTCCATCATCCACCTATCTTAATTTGATCTGGGTGTCTACCTTTTCATATGTATCGACATATTTGGCTTTTTATTTGAGTATGATTTTAGACCTTACTATGTCGTTGCATTTACCAACCCCATGGGTTTTTTAGTTCTTTAGTAGTGGATTAAGTGGTTCAATCTTGTTAGTTTACATCTAAGGGAGTGACATCTAGTATGACCCTTATTTTCCTCACGTACAAGACTTAATGTTATTCTGGGTAATGGACTGATTATCCCCTACAATCCGCATCTTAGATTGCCTCTATAAGACTGTAACTTTAGCCATGTAGGGTGTTCCCTTGGTGTTTTCCGGCAGGGATCTTTAGTAGCCCACCAAATGGAGTTATCTAATATATTTGGCTCATAGGTAGTTTTTTGATGATTTTTGGAGCTTATGTGATTGACTTCAAGGTTAATTGGGATGACCTATTGCCTTTTTGATTGACTTTACTTTAAAATAACTATCAATTCAAGCATTAGTATGACTTCCATATTAGTCTCTATGTGGTGGTAGTAGATTTTGATCTCTCTATAGATTGTATGTATTTAGTGAGGTTTCTCTATGAAAGGTCCGGAGTTGGTACCAACGAGGGTGTTGGATAATAATTGAAACACCTCAAAGTCGACAACCTTTGCCGAAGGTTAGATAGAAATATCTAGAAATTTTATGTTTATGATTTGGTCTATTTTTAAATTTCATCAATTCACCCTTGAAATGTGTCCATTACATTTGAAAAAGGAAAACTTCTTCCTCGGTTATATGAACCATATTGATTTTTAGGTGTAACAAGTAAAAGTTTGCTTATAAACTCGATTTCCTAATGACTTGGTGTCGATACATTGGGTTATCATGTCTCCTTTTGAATCAATGTTGTTGGTGATCCAACAACTGGTTCCCTGGGGGGAAGAAAAAGAAAAAAAAACATTTGTTTTTTTTCTTGTGTATAAAGAAGGGTCTTTCCTTATGAAACGTCTGAGTTGGATTTTTGACCTCACTTTTAAGAAGTTTAAGAAATACGGGTGTTGCATCTGTGAAAAGTCTTATGGAGAATCAAAGATTTGAGGTGCTACTTTGGATTCCAGGACTGAATGATGTCCTGTTATCCCCATCGAGTCTTTTCCTCCAATCCTATGTTAGCTATAGGTATTTGTTCCTCATGGTTCAACGTCATGCTTAGAGTTCTTTTTCATATTTTTCTCCATTCATGCATGCTTGTGAAAACGGCGTTGTTGAGATCTTGATGTAGCTTTGATTAATTTTTCTTCTTATTATGTGTATTTGAGTATAATTTGCATGTACACCTGATGAAACACAACTGATATTTTCAATATGATTGCCAATGTAATGGAGTTGATGTTCCTTCTTTTGTTATGTCATTGTCATGAAAGTTGCATTCTTGTTGGTATGTTAAATTCTCTTCCCTACCCTCCTTATGGGATGTCTTGAGATCCAATTCAAGGAGAATGAACCGTAAGGGAAGTTATTGTGTGTCACACCTTGCATTTAAAAGAATGGAAAGTGCAAAAACTCTTCCATAGCTAGTTTTGTGGTCTACGGTTTTCCAACCTACGATCAGTAGGTTGTTGTTACAAGACACATGTGGAACCTTAAGAGGAGGGTGAATGACTAAAAAACTCAAGTTTCAGTACCGCATTTTACGATTCACTAAGACGGTCCATCTTCGATTTCAGAGTCTAGATGAGCCAGACATACTGGAATTTTCAGGTGCATACCTTGCAATTGGGATACACATTGCTAAAGGTATAAAACCTACATGTTGTTGGATCAATAACTAGTCAACTTTAGGCTAAAAGGTGTCAACCTCAAAACTGGCGAAAGACCGCTTATTGTACATTGGGAAACATTGTTGGGACTTGATATTATCTAGAACCAGTGTTCACTAGATTGTAAATAGTCCTCCTAAATATTTATCACCGTTTTCTCATAATCAACATGAAAAAACAAATGCCACTAAAATCATATTTGATAATTTTCTCAAATTTGTGAAAACTGTATACTACGGGTGGACTATTCCTCACAAGTAAAAAAACTATAAATTGATGTTTTGAGTTTTTCATTACCGAAGATGTTTTCTTAAAAATACACAATATTTCTCTCTCTCTCTCTCTCCTCTATATATAATATATATTATATATATATATATATATAATATATATATATATATAATGGAGTCTTGGAACTAACTAAACCTTTTTTAAACATATTCTTTGAAATAGATTAAGAATATTAATGAAATTTCTTGTATACTTGCTTGAATTAATGATTAAAGATAATTAATTCTTAAAACTTGTTATGTATACTGATTTACTGAAAATAATTCATAGTATGCCATGATAAGTTTTTTAAAATAGTTTGTCTACAAGAATCATATGGTAAAATAATATGAAACCATAACAAAAGTCCTCATGAGAGAAGTTCAAGAAATTCCTTAGTGAGAAATTCGAAATAAGAGAACATTGCAAAAAATCAACAAATAATGTAGTAATAACCCTCTTCAATGAAGGCCTTAAAAGAATTTAAGGTTCATCCTATTTTGTAGATTTATGCCTTTAATCACTCCCATAGCCCCTATATTGAGAAGAATAGAACCAAAAAATTCCTTTCTTAAACGTTGATATGAGTTAATCTTGGAAGACCTAGGGTTTTGAGCCAAAAATTATTGCTTACGATACATGTTCATAGTTAAAATTCATTAGGAATCGTGATAGTCTGCATAACTTGATTTAGAAGCATGAACCATTGTGATAAGGACTGTAGAAAATTAAAAAAGTCATTTGAAACCATAAAATGAGTTTCTTTATTTAAGTAATATAAGAGGATGATTTGATGTCAGAATCTTGTGATATTCTAGAATTTCGATGTAAGATGATGAGAATACTTATCCAGACTCAGTAGGGGGTTGAAGAGAGCTTCTTTTGTTGGGAATTAATGCATTCACTTCACACCTTAGTTTAGTATGTCATATTGTCCTCTTAGTTTCTCAAGAAGGCTTTTAGATTTTGCAATACATGGTATACTAGTGTAATTTGCGATACATGGTATCTAGTAATTGGTGCCAAGACATTGTTGTTTTTAATTTTGAGTAGTCTGATAGCTGAGTTAGTTGATGATTGTTATCATCTCAACTGGTCTTCGCAGCTATAATAAACTTGAGCTTTTTTAAAGATAGTATTTTTCTTCCCTATTTCCTACAAATTTGGTATTAAAGAAGGGCCCGTCTCACTCGATTTGGGGCCCGCCAACATCAAAAAAATTTCCCCTACAACTAGATGCTAAGGCATGGTATTGAGGTGGGGTATTGAAGAATGACAAAAAAACCCCATATCGGTGGTTAATGAGATGTGTGGACTCCTTTTAAGACTTGGACAATCTTCCTCCCTTTGAGATAGCATTTGGGGTGTGAGTTAGGCCTAGACCTAATTTTACTTGGTATCAAGAGTAGGTTTTCGTTCTTAATCTGGGTTTTGGTGAAGAAAAAAAATATGGCATTCAAAGAAAATGAAGGTGCTGATTCTTCAGTTGTTCTTACTCCATTTTTTGATGGAACCGATTTTGAATACTGGAAGATAAGAATATCTAAAGCTAAGTTTGTGGAATATTCTAGTAAATGGCTATGAAGCCAGAAAACGATGGTGAACTTTCAATAATTAAGAGATGAAAATTTTTGAGGCTACGTACCGTCAAGATGCAAAACATTGAAACATCAATAAGAGGTCTCAGACACTATTTTGCAAAAATTACTACACTTGTGAGTACGGCAGCAAGCTTTGGACGTTCTTCTGGACCTTTGAAGTGTAGTGTGTGCGCAAAGGTCAGGCAGTAAATCGTCAAAACTCTTAGAGGAGGAGTTCACTATTTGAGGATGATGAACTTAAATAAATAGATGAATTATTACACAAGAGTCATGATAATTTGTTAATGAATAGAAATCATGGGTGATTACAATTTTTGACCACAAATGGTGGAAAATAATGTCCTATGAGTGTCAGAGAAAAGTATTATACATGTTGCTGATCAAGCTGAGGAGCGTTGAAACATCCTTCTAAAATTTCTATCAAAGAGATAGTTGATCATTTCTGCACACGAGAATGTCGAAAGATTTTTCCTGTGATATCAACCGCAAGAGACGAATTTCTATTCTAGAAACAATGAGAATTGCAAAATTTCTAAGAAAATTAACAAAAGAAAAATTATAATCCAAAAAAGAAGCAGGATATCATGATGATTCTTCAAATAAGAAGGTTGATGAAAAGGTGAGAAAAGTACTAGTTTTTTTTTTAAAATTTTTGCAAATGGCTATCAAATGCAAAAAAATTGTGGCACAAAAGGAAACCCCAATGTACATTTGGCAAAAATTTGCCCAGCATTGAGAATGTGACGTTTGGCATAAGCAACAGATCGACAAATTTTTTGTAAGAAGATGATGAATAAATGGAGACAATCTTTTCTTTGCTTCTCAAGTGTGATCTTTTCATCAAAAAGCATGAAAATAGATGTTGATAGTAATTATAGCAAATCCATGACTGGAGATTGGAAAGTTTTCCTACCTCCCAATTAATACTGTAGACACCCATTTGTGACCCGCGTCGGTATAATTAATTATCGGGCTTCGTAAGTTTTCAAATAATTTAATTAAATTAGTTTTATAAATTTGTGAAATATATGCAATGAATTTTTAATGTTAACTCTACTTCGTGACTAACTGTGCACACGGGACTTTTTTTGCATAACTTTAGATAATAATTTGTTTTACATAGTTTGTATTATAGTATATTTTTGTAATTATTTCACAAAAATCCATCGCAAAATACTTTTTAATTTTAGTAAATCATTCTATCTTAAGTTAAAATTATTTATTATTTTGAGTCACTAATCTTATAATGATATTACGAAATAAAAGAAAGCTCGTTGATAATTAATACAAATTCATTTATTTCAAGCTAGCCAAAAATTCAATATTGGATATCTTATTTAATCCATTTCCCCCTTTAACACTCAAAACCGAATTTGGGCCTCTTCGCTTTTTTTCTTCTCATTGGCCCCACATGCTTTACTTCCTAAACCCCACCCCAAGTCCGGAACCCCATCCCAAAATTCTTTCTAAACCAATATTAAATACAAGCCCCAGGCCCATTTTTATTTCCCTCCCATTCAGAGCCAACTCCCATCCCCATCCAATATCCCGAGCCCCAACAAAGCCCAATCCCTCCAACCCCGACCCCACACTAAATTACATTAACCCCCACGGCGCGAACCCCTTAGTTTTATAACCCACCCCTTTCCCCTTTTGACCCCCGCTCCGACACAAACTCCCTCCCTCTTCCTCCCCCTTCTTTCTCCCCCCTTTCTATCGCGACTCTCAGAAAGAAAAAAGGACGCCTTGATTCCAACGCGAGGACAACCGTGTGGTCTCCCTCACGCAAAACCCGCTTTTTCGCCTTCCGCTAACGTCTCCAAAGTGAGATTCTCTGTGTCAAGCGCGTGGGTGTCGAGTGGGCTATACGCGGTACGTAGCATCGTACCCCCTCGGCGCGTCTCCCTCTCTCCCGTAGCCTCTGTTGCGCAGACCCACAAATCGTCCTTCATTCTCGCAAGCTGTCTAGCACCGCCCCGTCTCGTGGAGATGATGCCACAATCCTTCGTGAATGATGAATGATCCGATCCATTCCTCTGATTCCTCTTTATTCGTTGAGAGGCTGGAATCTTAGGGCATATTCCCTTCATTGGATAGGGTTTTGGATTTTTGAAATTCGAAAATGGCGAAATTCGTCCTAACCCACCCGATTTCGAAACCCGAACTAACTCCCCTAATATAGAAACCCCCCACCATCCTTATGGTCGGGATTGGAAAATCATTGTTATAAATTTGGTTGGGAGAAAATATGGGTTGGAAAATTAGAAAGAAATATGGAGCTTTGCTGTTTGTTTGGGGAAAAACTCTTTTGTTTTCTTTGAAAAGTTTTTTTTAGGAGACAACTCGAGCTTTCTTTTTTCGTCCCCAAATCATATCAGAAACATCGAAAGTTCAGTTTTCCCGAGCGTGTAAAAAAGCCTTCCAGTTTAGTGTTCGAGTTGCTTTGGGGGGGGGGGGGGGGGGAAATGATTCCCATTTGATTGAGCTTCTTCTGGGTTTGCCCGTTTGATTCGACACTCGAGGTTCTGAAGTCGTCGCTCCCCTGCTCCACCCGTCACTGTCGCGCTCCTCACAGGTAAACACTTTTTTTTCTTTTACGAAATTTCTTCCTCCTTCTTGGGTTTTCAATATGGTGGGTTTGAGGCGGAGGAACTTTGTTGTGTGTTTATGGGTTGTTTGACACTGTTGGGAATTGACGATACACTATTATGACCTGCTGGAATTTGGTTGATTGTTTAAATTCCTATCCAACTACTCGTGGTGTTTAGTCTAGTCTGTTTACGAAATGTTGTGTCGTCCATTCTGATGAGGTCGCAGTCATGCCCTTGTTAGTGTTTTTTAAAGGTGTCAAGTGCATCCATGCCTCTGTCACATCAGTTTTCCTATGAATTGAGTTTCCTTCATAAACTTTAATTCTTGGAAAGCCTCGTGTGAATATTGTTCTTAGTTTTGGCCCACTTAGGATATGTCACATTTGTATTTCTCAATGCCAGCCATTTGAGGTCTTTCGGCCACTATCATTTATTTGTTGGCAAAAGGCCTGACCCCCCCAAGGTTTTTAAGTGTTCGATTGGGTTAAATACCATTTGTCTTAGTTCTTGATTGATTTGAATAAATATATGTGAGTTTTGGGCTATAGCTTTGGTGTGTCCTTGATCGATAGCTATTCAATTAATTCTTGTAGTTGACTGTTCTAATTTTTCCCATTTTTTACCAAATTCATGTTCATATGGTAGTTCCATTTATGCTTCTTTTCAGCATTATAATAGAAATGCAGTAGTACGTGCAGTCCCATCATTAATAATGGGGTCTAATGATTAATGTAATCAAAATCATTTTTCTTGGCTTAAATTTTGGTTCCGATGGTCCGCAAATGTTTATCCTGGTATGATTCATGGTTTGTTTAGTCTCTTATTTGTTGTTACTGCTCAACAATATTATTCTCTTTGTCATGCACTTTTTCAATGCCCTATTTTGTTATGTCCAGCATACTAGTTTCGAGAAGGGCTACATGTTTTAATAAGTTTTTTGGGGTCATTTTTGTATTGCCTCTACCATAGATTTAGCTTACAAAAGCGAAAGAGTGATTTTTCTCCATGGCCAATTAGTTAGTTTTGTAAGTAATGTTAGAAACGAAGTTTTGCAGGGCTTGTGAGTATGCAAATTTTGTTAAATGGGTTTTCCTTTTTCATCTTAGCCCATCAAAATGATTTCTTTCTTGTTATATCAGCATATTGAGTTAATTTTCGTCATTGTTGTTGAAGCGATTATTTTTGAGGTGACTTTTATCGGATGATTAATCCTTTTTTATTTCCACTTTATTTGCATGTGAATTTCCCCTCTCGATCCATTTTTGGACTCCATTTTCCTCTTGCACTTTCGGAGAGGCCATGAAGGCTCAAAACTCTTTCATCGAGTCAACCAGCATTGAAATCGGCGTGCAAAATTCGAATCCATAAGATTGAAGAAACTAAGAAATGGATTAGAGATTTCCTTTCAGTTTACATTTTGTATGTTCTATTGTAATGGGGCATAAATACCCTGTTGTTTTTACTTTTCCTATTTATTCTTGTGATGTTTAGATTAGACAGGTGAAATGGTAAAACCCTACAAAAAAATTGGTTTAAACCCAAAAGCAGGTGGGTCCAAATTTCGGTCAAGGAGGCGTACAGAACCCAAATTGGACCCAAATCTCTCCTCCCTCTCTCTCTCTATCTTTTTACTTTGTTTATGTTTTTGTTTTAAAGTTGTAGTTAGGGTTAGAAAAAATCCACCCCATCGAATGTCCTTTTCTATTTATCAACTTAAAACTAAAATTATATCTTAAAAACCGATAAATAGATTTGAAATTCCGTAAGTTATTGTCTAGATATAACCTAATAAGGTTCACTTCAAAATTCGCAAATCTTAAAAAACGTACTAAGATGGTTAGTTGTCAGAAAAGCTGCACTAAGCTAACGACTTAGGTGCCTTCAAAACCTTCCTAATAAGGCGTTAATACGAACCTGACCCCCCTTTTAATCTTTCAAACGATTTTCCTGTTGTAAGAATATTTGAAAACAAGTTTTCTAGTTTTCTCTTAAAAAATTAAGTGGCGCTCCTAAGTTGCAAATCTTTAAATTAAATAAACTCTTTTTTGACATATTTTTTTGATAAAATAGAATGGCGACTCCGCTGGGGAAACCGAGGATTCTAACTCTAAGATTAACCTATTTGTGATAAAACTGTTTATTTGCTTAGTTGTTTTAAGTTTCAAAACTGTTGCATTTCATAACATATTTCCGTGAAACGGCAAACAGTTTGCATTAGGAAACGGAAATTACGCGGCTTATTGACGCTTTCTTCAGATATACCCAAGAAATCGTTTGGAAGTATCAAACAAATAGTCGGAATGCGATCATCCGACGTCGTTTGGTAGCTCCACCCTGACGTTTGTCCGACTCGGGTAACGGTCAATTTGAAAACAAAACTCTAGCAAGCCCTAATAGAGAGAAACCAAACCAAGTTAACATCACCTAGGCCGGTTAATTCCCACGGCGATTAAGTCCATTATAGTAGAAAAACCGCCAAATCGTTCTAAGGTCTTCGACCTCAAGACACATCTTGTTTGCATTCGAATAAATGTAATGTGTGAAAACCAACTTGGGGGGTAGTGAAAATCTAACGTGTTTTCATTTTACAAAATGTGATCGCTTCCCTCCCGAAGTTCGATATGGTCATCTCAGCACAACCTCAGCTTACGATGTGGTACAACGATTTAGATGGGGACATAGGAAACCCTTAACAAGTTACCGTAATGTGCGCTTAACCGAACTGGTCACATGAGGTTGGCCCAGACCTAATTGAGGTGCTTACGGGGTATTGGGACAAGTCAGAAGAATGGTTTTTTTCACTTTTGGAACACAGAAATTAAACCTACCGTTGCTGGAAGATATAAAGGATTGTATGACAAAACCGTGGGTACTGGGATGTAGAGATAAAGCCCGAACAAGAGGATATTTTCATCCCCAACAAAACCTTTCCGTAAGAATATTGCGGTTGGTTTCGCCTAATAAAGACTTTGCTTACTGGTGTGCCGATGATTTCCACGTGGCGTTAGAGATCTCTATATTCGATTTGGAGCAACGAGTTTTCTACGCTGCGTTACAATCGGGAGTTTAATATCTCCTACAAAGATTGTGCACGAGGGTTAATCCCCTAGCATTTGCGTGGTTGTTTGGGAACAATGGCTTCCCGCACGTCCGATTTGGAGCATCAACACCAAAGTCAAAAATAAACACATCGTCTCAAAACTTGTTCAAGGATCCAAAATAAAGGGAGACACAAAATACTACCCCCGTAGCTCCATCATATTAAATACTGACAGTCTCGGGTCCGTGGGTAAGGTGCAAAGAAGGACACCGATATTTTCCAGGGTGTAACCGTACTCCTCCAGTGGTGGATTCCTCATCATGTGGCGAAGGTGCTGGGACTCGAGATTACACAACCGTCGACAACAAAAACACTCCTCAAGGACCTTAATGACTTACTATCACTGGGAAAATTGGAAATCCGAGAACCAGGGGAGATTGGCCCACATTTTCTCGAACTGAGAGAAGAAGACCTCCAATTAATGCCTCGATCGTTTATATCAAAGAAGTTGTTGTGGAAGATTGAAAGATCTGTCTGCTCCATTATACCAGCATTCGGGGAATTCGCCCTTACGCGCCGTTTTGATCCTGCGAACAATTTGGGAAAACAAAACCCCCAGAGAAGCGTACTATGATGCTTATGTGTTGACATTCGGAGATGACCAGAGTGCATGACGCTTCAGAATGTTTAGAGAATGGAAAAACGCCAAGCGCATGATAAAGACACTATCGCCCCGACCGATTCATGCCGGAATATGACTAAGGTTACAAAGAATGGCTGAAGAAGGACAATACAAAACATCTCATTTCAAAGACTCCGGCGTATCTTTCGAAGTGTAACGGACAGAGAAAAAAAAAGCCAAAGCATTTGCCGACTGCAAGAAGATAAAGGAAAGATGCCAGGAGGTCCATTCTAAGTTTGTAAGAATCATGACGTCCTGAGAGGCAACTCGAGAGGTAGAAAGACTGAGGCGAGGGGTATGGAACGATTTTGGTTGAACAACTGGATCAACACAGAAATCGCGAGAATGCGATACGGAGTCTGGAAGACAAAGGACGTCTGGGTGAAGGTTTTCAAACTGAATGCTTAGGTATAATATTTAGCAACACAAAATTCCGAAAGACGACGACGGAGCATGCTCAATCCGGAGCAGCATAGTTTACATCACACCCCTGCGGGTGTTTTTTACTTGTATTTACACTACTTTAGCCCTGCGGTGGGCCTTAGTTTGTTTGCACCTTTCGAATGGCCCTCTGCGTGGGTTTTTTTTATATTTGTTTCCCTTGTTCCGACACAATTTTTATTCATTATTAATGTTTTTTTGGGGGAATTATTTATTTGGTTTAAAATTCACAAACGTATCAGTCGAATGCGCTAAAGGCATAAAGTACCCTTGATGGCACAAAAGGGTCCCATGTATGTTTTTAGAACGCGATATATATTGATGTTTAAATGCTTATTTGTTATTTTCTTGAATGAGGATCTCGTAAACCCACTCCTAGCCAAATTTCCAAAGAATATACGGGCTCCTACCTATTACAAATGTCCGACCAAATTCCCAAGTCCTCAAGTTTCTCACTCCAAAAAGGACATCCTCCCATACCAAAAATCCGAAATACTGGCTCTAAGCTCGTCCTCAAGTAAAGGTGAATCACCGCTATGGACAATGGCAAGAACGTCCAGATGGAGGTCACTGAAGAGGAGTTGAGAAGAAAGATCGAACGAGTCACTCGAGAAATTCAAAAGGTTAAGGAGGAAGGACTCAAAGTCGGCATGCCACGTCAATCTACAAAGCTGCAGCCGTGACATTGGATGAAGATCTGGCGTCGGAGATAAAAAGAAAGAAAGAGGTTGAGTTAGAAACCGAAAGCTTAAGAAAAAGGTTGAACATGCTTCGTTTTAGGGTGCACGAAGGAAAGGCGAGAGAGGCAAATATAGATGTTGAGACTGCCGTACTGTTGGCCAAGAGTGCGTCACTTGATAAGGAAGTGACGACCCGTAGCAACTTAAAGGGTAGAAAACACGTAGCCTGTGAATAGGGAGCAGACAACAAGGGCTTCGACAATGAATTGATTGAGGAGGACGATGAGGAAGAAATCGTCTATAAGCCTTCATTTCCAATTGTCTGAAAGGAACGGAGTGACGCAAACACAGGACGAGAAATCACCAAAATGTTATCGTCATCTTCTAGGAATTTCAATGTTGTCTTTTAATTTACTTGTAATCGCAATGAATGAAATATTTCATCCTAAACTCGAACTACGCTTGGCCTGAATTCTCATTGTGAGATACGTAGGCAGCCTTCCCCGGCCCGGCCCCTATTTCTAAAAAACTTTCATTTTTCCCTCATGTTACGAAAATATGAAGATAAGATCAACGGGCATCGAAAAGCAGCTGCAAGAAGACCATAGCTCAACGTGATTACCTTTCCCGAGATACGTAAACAAGAACATTCCTGGTTTGTTTAAAAAAACTTAATTCCATCCTCACCGTGGGGTAAAGATATCCTCAAACAAAGCGACTTGTTTGTTTATCTGCTTTCTGTTTGATATTATGCATTTTGTACTCCGAATATACCTAATATATTTGCCTTTGGTTGTTTTCCTTCTCATACCTTTACTGATCTGTGTCGATAAAAGCTGGCAGATCATCCTTGCTTCACCAGATCGAAAGGTCCTACAGATTCCTTCCCTGGACCAAACTCGAAAAGAGGAAATAAAGCTATGGGAGACAATAACGACAAGGTCAGTCTCACAAACGTTGTGGTGGCTCAGCCCACCATGGCGGAACAAAATGAACTAATCGCGCAACTGATGCAACAGATAGCTAATATGAGAGTCGAAATGCAGAGGAGGCAGGACACGCCTCCACCCGGATTCGGCCATGATTTTATTGACGCAAGACCTTCAATGTAATTCCCCTCGTCCAACTTGGATCCAACTCAGAACCATCTGTCAACACCTGTGCATAATCCATCTGGGATAGATTTAACAACCCCAAACCCCAGTATGCTTCCGTATCTTTATCAACACGCCGCACCGCTCCAAATAGCACTACTCAACTGCCACCTAAAACGCCCCTGCACGAGCGTTGGGTGATTTTGTGCCCGACCCCCCCTCCCCCCCACCACACACCACACGCCCCACCACCACCCCCCTCCTCCCCTCACCCCTCCCCCCCCACAACGCATCTTTCACTCCTCCCCCCCCCTCCCCCTCTCCCCATTCCTTCAACCCCCAAACACCGCATCCCCACTTAAACTAAAACAACCATCTCTCAAACCTAACCCAAAAACTAACCAAACCGCACAAAACGTCCTGAGCTTGTAAGCTCTACTACCCTCCCAAAACGAACAACTTTCCAAGTTCCCATTTCCTGCGAGCACGAGGTGCCGGTTCCGATTGTATCCTACGGAGGAGTAAGGAGAGAGAGTGGAAGCAAGGGACAGAATCAAAAATCCGACATAAGGAAGAGATTAAAAAGGCTGAAGAGTTGTCAATGCTTTCCATACGTCGCCGGATTGAGTTATATGCAGAATTTGTGTACACGTACTGCGACTGCCAAGCTCTGGGAGTTTGGCAATCATCAGCCTTTAATTGATAGGCCCTTTTTCAGCCGGATCGTGCGGGAGGCCCTAAAATGGTTTACCGTTGTCACATGAAACCCGCAATGGCCCAGCTGAAGCGCGCTAGCTAAAAAAGACTTCACAGTGATCGATCGCGTACAATGTCGAGATAGTCCCGTGATCAATATTCCTTGGAGAAATGAGCAAAGAAATTGAGGATAAGCTATGGGATTTTCTAACAGATGGAGAAAGGAAGCACGATGGTGATCCTCCCAATGACTGAAAAAAAGATTTGTAGAAGTGTTCTTAACGGGTAAGATCCCGCATCTATGATCAAATCATTTTGTTAATCGGAGCAAATTCAGCCGAGATAGTCAAAAGTTGTGAGACCATTGAAGACGGATCTGAATCGGGACAAGTAGCCCGAGATCCCGCGTCGACTGGGATCTTCCAGATTGATGAGGAAGAGGAGAGAGGACGTTGCCACTCGTTTCATCATACGGGGAGGAAAACTCCCAAAAACTCTCGCGTCCTTAAATCGCTCCAAGCCTCCACCAAAATCTCACCAAGCCCTATCGCCTAAATCGCACTCATTCCAACAACCTACAATGCTTGGCCCCCACCTATTCCACCAGATTCTCAATTTTTCTTCAAAATCCAATCCACCCCTAAATATCAAAAGTTTCCCTAATGACCCAAATTACCCCATCTTAATCAAATTTCCACCCTCCTTATAGAATGCCTCCCAACTGTGCCAACGTACAATCGATCTATCGCGCTCCTGCCCCCACAATATCATGTTCCAAAGCTTTTGCATATCAAATCCCCCCTCCCAAATTACCCAACTCTAGTGCCACATACCATACAAACCCCTATCCTGAAATCAAGCTCCTCGCCCAAAGCCCGCAATTAATCAACAGGTTCCTCCCCTCCTCACAGCGGATATGATCCTTCCTCGCAGGTTTTGAAAAGATGCGCCTTCGAGAAACTTACCAAAACCACCGCGCTAGCTTGAAAGCTTAGACCACCTATTCGAAAGCTTATCCTCGGCCGGAACATCCACCCTGTGGGGCCCAGCCCGTGGATGTCAACTCGAGTTCTACAAATCGGAGCAGAGATGTTCTTATCATATCCAGTAGTTTTGGACATGACACATAAGGACTGTTCTCTTAAGCACAGACCGAGGAATCTGATCGACATGAAGTGGTCTCCCTCCAGCCCGCGGCGCCGAACGTCAATAACAAACCGTTGCCAAATCATGGGGGTGGAACCTTATATGATAGAAACAGCGAAGACGAGTGTAAAACCAAGAGGATACCCTGTTGCGGCAGGAAGACTTGGAAAGGCTGTCGCTTCTTTAAATCATCACAAGGAAACAATATTCGTGAAACCCAGTTTGTCATAAAACGTCGTGGCCCCAGGCATGACTAGATCCGAGATGCTACACTCCTGAGAGCTTGCTCTCGGAGGACAAAATAAGACCATGCCAAGATACCATAAGTGCACCAGAAGCTGAGGAGTTCTGGAAGAGGATGCAACCTAAAGATTACTCCATTTTCAAACAAACACTTGGAGAAGACTCCGGCTCAATCTCCGTGTGGACCTACTGATAGTTTCCCAGTCCCACAGACAGGATTTGATGAAAGCTCTAGATGACACGACGTGCCCTCATGTACAAGCAGTCGATAACGTAGCTGCCATGATTATCAAGTCATTCGGGGACAAACACCGCATCAGCTTCTGCTGATGATGAATTCCGCCGAAGGGAGATTTCACAACAAAAGCTCTACACACGTCACTGTATATGCCGCGGAAAAGGTAGTCATCAGGTTTTGGTAATGATGGATCTAGTTTGAAGTATAGCCCCTTTCGACATTGAAACAGCTTAAGAGCGTGACCCTCGGAAATGGAGCAAAACAGGTTAGATGTAAGAGCTTTGAAATGTGGTGCAAAGAGACACATTAGGGGCGGTGAACTTGTTGAACCCTCCAATGGGCCCCGCGGAGTTCAAATGCGAAGTTCCAAGTGATTGGATATCGACACCATCGATAACCTTCTCTGGAAGGACATTATTCATATGGCGGAGCCGTCCTCCACTCTTCATCTTCCATCAAATGATGAAGCTGGATGGAAAATGAGGAGCTAGTTGTTTACGGTGAAGGAAGCCACTCATGCAAGCGGTGAAATCTTTTCGAGATGGCCGCAGGTTCGATTTTATACAATGTGGGAGTTGGTAAATGGCACCCGATAGGAATGGCCCCGCAGGCACCATGCACCATGCCGGTCGTGTACAGAATTATCGCCAAACGGTAACTACTGCGAATGAGTTCGAAGCCAGGTGTTCTTATTGGGAAGAAATTCTCAAGGGACTTATGACTTTCCGGTCTTGCCTAAGAGGATTCAAGTATGGTTTTGGGTACATTCCCCCAACGATGACGATGTGAAGATGAGAAGAAAAAGGATCAAGAGTTGCTAAACCGTCCCGCACTCTGATCAATCCATTTCCAATCTGTGAGTAACTACTGAGCGCTGAAGACTATGGGGAAGGAAACTGTGACCTCTTCAGGAGGATCCAATCTATCATCGAGAATGAGGTCGCGGCCAGCTGGCATTCGTGAGCTGAACCCGGAGATGTCATGCAGAATTGGCTTCCACACCAGTCCTGATTCTCGACTCTTTGGTAGGCAAAGGAGTTACTTTTATGTGCCCCAATTACCTAAAATTGGTGGTTGTCCGAAGAGGCCCGAGATCCACCCTTTCTTCTGCATTTTTCTTAATGGTCGAATTTTGAATTTTGTTGTGATTTAAAAGCGACATGGCCCTGTGTCCATGACCAAAGTTGCACTTTTTTTAAATGAAAGCCTCCTTATTTTTAACTTTGTTTATTAGTGCTTTGTTATACTTTTACTTACCTAATATGTCTGTTTATGATTCAGTAACATAACTACATATCTTTCCAATGTCGTGTCATGTCATGAGCTAATGAAACAATGCACAAATGAACGACAAAGGGTTGACGACTATTAAGAAGAAAATGGGAGCCAGATTATTTGCAGAGGAATTTCGACAGTTCGAAAATCAGCATAAATCGAATCTAGAGGAGACGGAAACAGTGGCAATTGGGAGATTTAGCGTGTGTACAAAGGTTAAGATCAGCACCTACCTAAATAGAACACAGCACGTGCCTCCTGTTCATTTGCGTGCCGAATACAGTGATGGTTTGTTTGGAATCGGTGACTGCAGGTTGAGTACTGATGTCGTCTCTCATAACACTTCCTATTAACCCAGGTTTCGACTAGTTGAAACAAAAGACTCGAAAATTTCAAGCCTGAATTGAGTGTTTAAGAATTAAGCAGAATCACCAAACAAATAGAGTCCGATTTAGAAGAAACACAATATCCAACCTGGTTGGCCAATGTCGTCCGTTCGCTAAGAGGATGGGAAAAAAAGGATGTGGTGTGATTATATAAATCTCACAAGCTAGTACGAAAGGATAATTAACGTTGCCAATATCCATGTTTTTGATTGACAACTGTGCCACCATGAGATGCAGTCATTTTTGGGATGTACGTAGGTTATCACAAAATTTTTATGGATGAAGAGGAAAGCGAAAAAGCGCATTCCTCACACACCTTGGGGTGTAATATCATTAATAGGGTGATGCCGTTCGGCCTCACACGAACGCCTGTGCCACTTACCTGAGATCCCTGCGACTATTTTTCCATTACTGATTCATAAGAAATTGAAGTGTACGTGGACAACGAACCCCCCTCATACTAACATTCCCGTGAGAGTTCAGATTATTTGAACACACCGGGAAAAATCTTTTGAACGTTTGCGTCGGTACAACTGAAGTTAAAATCCCCGGCCCAAATGCGCTTTTGGAGTCCCAGCTGGGAATTGGTTGATTTTATGTCAGCAGAAGGGTAATCGGCTTGATCCTTCTAGATCAAAGCAAAGAGTTACCGGGGCTCCGCCGAAAATGAGAAAAGAGCTGATGAGTTTCTAGGAGGTTAAAACTATATCAGCCGGTTTATAGCAACCAATCAACAGTGGTGTGGGAGCCTATTTTCAAGTTGTTGAATATGAAGATCCCCCTACTAAGTGGACCGAGGAATATCCAACTGCTTTCGATGCTATCAAGGGCGTATTTGTCTAACCCCCCAGGTTTGGTTCCTCCCTCGTATCATTTGTAGCTCTTTGTTGGCTATATTTGCTGTGTGAGATAGTTCCTTTGGAGTTATCTTGGCCAACAACGATGAACATGAACAGAAGGAAAGGGTTATCTCATATATAAGCAGAAGTTTACTCCATAACGAGTCTCGTTACACTTTGCTGGAGAGAACATGTTTGTGCTTCGTGATGTAGCTTGCCCAGATTGGACCTATTTGTCTTTGTTACTACATATCCTCATTTCAGAAATGGTCCTGAAGTACATTTTCTAGAAATGAAGGCCGACGGAAAGTTAGCTAAATGGAAAATGGCTGTTGAGTGAGTTGGATAATCGTAATGTGACTCAGTCGGAAACTAAAAGCACATGATTTGGCTGATCATCATTGAGAAAACCGTGGGGATGAAAGTAATGAGCCACTTAACAACTTCTTTTCAGATGAAGAAGTGTCCTTTGGGGTGAACAGATATTTCTGAAACATACCCGGGTTGGATATTATTCTTTGACGGAGCGACCAAACCATCAAGGTAAAGGTTATTGGAGCACTCTAGTATCAGAATCTGGACAGCACTATCCTGGAGCTAAAACTCCGCTTCAATTGCACAAACACATGGTCTGAATACTAAGCTTGTTTCTTGGTTTGAAAATGGCCATTGACATTGAATGTTACGATTTGACTGGTTATCGGAGACTCGACCTTTGATTCATCAGTTCAGGTGAATGGGCCTATGAACAACCCAAAAATTATACCTTACGTTAAGTATGTGAAAATCTGTGGTAAACAGGGTTCACAAGATCGAGCCGTTCAGTACATACTCCTAAGGGGGGGGGGGAATTTTTTTTTTTTTTTACAAAATACATTAGCGAGCTCTGGCTCACCATCGGCTCGATGAATAAAACACCGGATACGATACATCTACCACTAGATAGATAAAGAGTTAAAGGAAATATCCAGTCCATTGTTCACATGTTGAATCAGAACCAGACGGTCTGCCTTGGTCTTGAAATAGAAGAGGTACTTGGAGCTCTGGGTTGGGACGGATCAAAGAAGACGCTACCTCTAATCAGAAACAGTCCGATACGCCATATGGCCTCCAATTTCTTTCCAAAATGGAGAGTCATGTAAGAGGACTCCAGATTTGAGCCTTTTAAGATGTGTGGATTACTGTAAGAAGCTTGTGGGAAGGATATGAAAAGATACATCCGGATTTGCGGTATGCTGGTGTAATGGGACTTTTACACGGTACACATATGAATGGGCGTACTTTGGCGAGGAAAATTCATACGAGCTTAGTTATTCTGGATACTATGGAGAATGAATGTTGCAAATGCGTGCAAAAGATGCCACAGATGTCAAGGACGGGTGATTTGTATTACGGGGTGCCACCTCACGAATTAACGCTATGAGTCACCTTGGCCATTTGTAGCTTGGGGACTGGATGTCATCGGTCCTATAAGACGGCCATCAATGTGACCACAAAGTCATTTTGGTCCGCCATTGATTATTTAAAACCAAGTGGTGGAAGCAGCACCTTTTACAAGTCGGTAACCAAGAAAGTGGTGCGATTTGTCCGCAACAAATCTGATATGCAGATTTGGAAGCTTCCAGAATCCCATCATTACTGGATAACGGTGCAAATCTCAACAGTCATCGATGAAAAGATATCGTGAACAATGTATAGATATTCATCGAAATTCAACTGCTTATCGCCCCCAAATGAACGAAGTTGTAGAGGCCGCCAACAAGAATATCAAAAAGATCTTGAGGAAGATGATTGAAAAACATCGAGGTTGGCATGAAATGATGCCATACGCTTTACTATGTTATCAAACGACGGTCAGAACATCGACTGGTGCTACTCCGTACTTGCTAGTGTACGGAACAGAGGCAGTCATACCTGTTGAAGTCGAGATAGCGTAATTAAGGATCATCCAAGAAGCTGAGTTAAGTAACGCTGAGTGGGTTAGCAAACAGATTGATCAACTGGCTTTGATTGATGAAAAGAGAATGATTTCCATTTGCCATGGCCAGTTGTATAGAGAGAGAATGACTCGTGCCTTTCACAAAAGAGTAAGAGCCAGAGATTTCGAAGTAGGTCAGTTTGTTCTTAAGCGTATTTTTTCTTATCAAGATGAGTACAAAGGAAAGTTCGCACCAAACTAGAAGGGTCCTTACATGGTTCGCAAAGTATTATCTGGAGGTGCCTTGGTCGTGTCGGAGATGGA
Organism: Solanum habrochaites; assembly: GCA_027704765.1. NCBI lineage: Eukaryota > Viridiplantae > Streptophyta > Magnoliopsida > Solanales > Solanaceae > Solanum > Solanum habrochaites. The sequence continues at coordinate 87,372 of JAKWJA010001223.1, forward strand.
TGGCAGTGTATGGCCCAAACCTATCAATTCAGATGCTATCAAGCGATACTGTGTGTGAAGTTTCATTGTTGCATTTTTCTGTTATTTACTTGTAATCGTTCTGTTTGCTTGTATTTGTTCAATTTGAATTGTTATCTCTCTTGTAAGAATTACGTGCTGGACCTGAATGCCGAGAACCACGATACGTAGGCTGTCCTATGTCGGCTCGGTCACCCTATTATCCCCTTTAAGTGTTTCTTTGTATCCTGGAACTAACTGTTAAAACCTGAATTCTCCAAGAATGGGATAGTAGGCGGCCTTTGTCGGCTCGGTCGGTTTCTTGTAAATTTTATTCTTGTTAACCTGAAGGGGAAATACGTTGACCTGATTCCTGCCTCAAAGGGACGTAGGCGCCACAAGGGTATTCCTCGGTCTATATCTCTCGTAATTTCTATTTCCCCTTGCAATGAACAGGACATAATTTGAGAGGGACTCAAAAATTCTTCCAAAAGAAGCTTTTCTCTTCAGCAAGTCAAACTTAACGCCATTTTGAGATCCGCACCCCTTGGACAGAATTTTGAAGAAGATCTCAAAATTTGCGATCTGTTCAGTTATAGTGGAAATATAAGGCCAAGATAGTAACCTGGGACAGAATTTGAAAATCGGCCTCCAAATTTCGTTAGGAATCTTCCGATAAGTCGGAGTGACCCTGGAACCTATCAGCGAATGATCAGATAGCCTTTTGAGCTTCAAAATTCAAGAAGTTGTTAAGACTGATATGACATGACGTTAGGAGGTGACTTTTTCAAGAAACTATTTCTTAAAGGATTCGTATTTCTCCAAAGCCCCCTTTTATGTTCTATTGTTTTCGGGTTATGAATTTTTGTGTCTTATCTATCAAGATTGGGGAAAAATTGGGAAATCAACCCGAGATATAAAGACAAGGAGCAAACAACTGACAGAAAGAATCGGACACAGAATCAGTCTGTTTTAAAACTGACTAATTTTCTATGGATGCAGGGTTTATAGCTTTGCTTTGAAACGGCCAAAATTCTCCGAGAATGAATATGGAGAGCGCTCAAAAGAGGAGAAAATTATCCCAAAATCAGTAATTTTACTCGGGAACAGGAGACAGTTCATATCGTTGTGTCGGAGGCTTGGAATGTGTTTGTTATTTCAAGCCATTCCCAAACAAATATGAAATTACGAAAAGGTTTTTGTCTAGCCAGATTCAAAGGTGAATCAAACAGGAAATTTCAATGAAAATCTCACCAATTTCCGTATAAAGGATGCATTTGCATGCGTTATCAAGCAAGATAATTATTGTCGATAAGACAATGCATTTACCCCAGAAAGAAGAGATAGTTATGTTATATTATTTTTTTATATCGATCAGCCGATAGATATTTGGAGATGTCTTGCCGTTATTAATTCCGCGCAGGCGATAGATAATATTCATGCCTCGAGGAATCATGCATGCGGTAAATTCATGGCAGCGCGGAAGTGGACATTGCGGAAAATCATGCATGGCGGAAATCATGCATAGCGAGAAATCATGCATTACGAAAAGTCATGCATCGCGGAAATCATGCATTGTGGAAAGTCATGCATTGCGGAAAAATCATGCGTCGCGAATTTGGAATTTATGTATCACGAGAAGACTTCATGCCTCATAAAATTTATATGTCGTGGAAACACTTTATACCTCGCTGGATTTTATGCGTCGCGAGAATACTTCATACCTCGCTGGAATTTACGCATCACGAGAAGAAATCCAGGCTAGTGAAAATCACTTGCATCGGGAGAGGGTCAATGGGATCGCGGTGGTAAATATTATGCGCGACCGAAACATTTCATGCCTCGTCAAAATTTGCACATTGCGGAGAGATTTCATGCCTCGCTGAAAGTTATGCATTTGCGAGAAGGATTCATACGTCGTCCGCCGAATTTACGTACAGAACGGGACTATATTCTTGCCTCGCAAGAGGAATTACTTGGATTAAATAAAGGACATCGTGTATCCCAGGAGCAAGCTAGCCAATAGTTATAAAACGGCCTCAACTTGCATTCTTTTATTTTTGATAAAAGTAACACTAAAGAGAGCAGTGAAGATGACGACAAAGATATATCAATATTGCATCAAAGTTTTATTTAATGATTTTAGCATCAATGAAGAATACATTTAAGATTAATTGAAAAAACCACAAGGCATAAGTTTATTTGTTGTACGTCAGACTCCTCTCGTTTCCCGACGATCGACGTCGAATATGTGGGAGAACAATGAAGTTATCGACAGGTAAAAGACATGTTCCCATCCTTAACGGCAATTTGAAGCTGACGAGTTTATCTCAGTCTTTGTCGAGAGAATCCAAAAGGATGAACCTCCCAAAAACCAATTGTGCGGATGACATCAAAAAGGGATTTGCAGCAAAAAGTGGAACTTTTTGTTCTAGCATGCGAATGGGGACATTAGTCCAAAGAGGAATGTCAAACTCTTAGGACGCGTTGAGTAGAGGACGGCGAATTCCCCACCAACAATCGAACCACCCCTATCGAAGCAATGCAGGTTTTTTCTTTAGTTTCCGTCAGTTTACAGTCTCGTTTTTCTTTTCGCATCCGAAGTTCGATTTATCGGAAGCAAATTTCAATCTGAGGACAATGCGCCAAGGAGCATTGGAAATTATGTCGTGTAAGTTTCTTATTATTGGGTGTGAAGCGTGCCTGCCAAATTATGGCAAGGGTTACAAGCCTCCTTTTCATACTCGTTAATTTGTAACTGTCAAAAACACTAAGGTTTAGCTAGCATATCGATTTCCCTTTTCCATTGATCGAGCGAACTAAACACAGCCTGATTCGAAAGGTTTAAGGATTTTAAGGAATGTACGCAGGATACAATGTTGAAACTCGGAGGTATTCCAAACATTCCACTCTTCAAATTCTATTCTCGAGGCAGTGCGATACCTTCATAATTCTGGTTATCGAGGTGGCTTTGATTTTCAAATAACGCGGTTAAATCAAGCTTACGAACTACAAGTGGACCTGAATTCTCATATGCCTGAGATAGTAGGAATACCTGTTTCGAGGGTCTCGGCATAATTCCTACTAAAACCTCTGTCGAATCCTTCTTTAAAAAATGAATGGGCTGTCAAAATTGGTTGTTTCCAATTTCATTTTCCTCGAAATTGCTTGCATCAACCCAAGTAAAATGAGGGACAATTGTTGACACCCAATTTTGGACCGAGTCGGTATAAATTAATCCGGAGCTTCATAAGTTCTCCAAATAATTTAAATTAATAGTTGATAAATTTTGTGATGAAATATATGCATGACTTTTTAGTTACTTCGGACACGTTGTGGCATAACTTTAGATAATATATTTGTTTACATTAGTTATGCATATAATTAGTTATTTTGTGATTATCAAAAAAAAACCATCTCAAAATATCCCTTTATTTCGTAATCATTCTATCTTTAGTTGAAAAATTATGATTATTTTCGAGTCACATCATTTAGAATTATTTACTTAAATAATGAAGCTCGTTGATTAATTAAGACAAATTCGTTTTATAAAAGCTTAGCGAAAAATTATTGGCCATTTATTATATTCATTTTCCCTTTTTTTAACACATCAGAAACGAATTGGGCCTCTCGCTTTGTTCTTATTGGCCCAAGCCTTTAGTTCCTCTAACCAACCCCAAGTGCAGAAACTAGCCCCCCCAAAATTTCTTTTTTTTACCAATAGTAAAACCAGCCCCAGGGGACCCTTTTATTTCTTGCCATTCAAGCCCACTTCCAATCCCATCCAATAGTCCCAGCCAACAAATCCCTCTGCCCCGATCCCAAACACTAATTAACCCCCCGGGCCAACTACCTTAAGTTTTAACCTGCGCCACTTTTCCCTTTTGGACCCGCTCCGACCCAAATTCCCTCCTTTCCCTTCCCCCCTTCTACCCCATTTCACAGACTCTCAGAAAAAAGAAAAAAAAAGGATGCCAGAGTCCAGACGCAAGGGAAACCCCCCCAGCGTACCCTCACGCCAAAGACCCCCTTTTGTCGCCTTCCTCTAATCGTCGCCAAAGTGAGATCTGTTGTGTCAAGCCGCCGTGGGGTGTCGAGTGGGCTACGTGGTTACGCATCTCGTAAAGCCTCTGCAGCCGTCTCCCTCTGCTCCATAGTCTCTGTTGCGCAAGACGACACAAATCATCCTTCTTCTCCAGCTGTCTAGCCCGTTCTCTTGAGAGATTGCCACTCCTTTGTGTGAGGACGAAGGAGCCGATCCAGCCTCTATCCTCTTTATTCAGTTGAGAGGCGGAATTTCAGGGCATATTCCTTTCGATTGGATAGGGTTTTGGATTTTTTGAATTCGAAATGGGCCGAAAATTCGTCTTAACCCACCCCAATTTCGAAAGCCTAACGAACTCTCTATATAAACCCCCCACCATCCTTGGTCAGTGGTTGGAAATAATCTGCCGTTAGAATTTGGTGGGAGAAAACATGGGTATGGAATAAGTAGAAGAAAGAATTAGAGATCTGCTGTTTGTTTTGAAAAATAGTCTTTTGCTTTCTTTGAAGCTTTTTTTATAGGACAACTGAGCTGTCTTTCAGTCCCAAAATAATTATAAACTTCAAAAGTTCTGTTTCGAGAGGGCATCATAGCTTTCCAGTTTACTTTGTGTTCGAGTTTTCTTTGATGATTTGAGATTTCTGGGTTGCAGTTTGATATCGACACCTCAAGGTTGTGATTTGTCGCTCCCTCTGCTCACCCGCCCTTGTCGCTGCTCCTCAAAAGGTAAACAATTTTTTGTACGAAATTTAACTCTTCTTGGGTTTCAATCATGGTCTGTTGAAGGCGGATAGGACCTCAGCCTGTCGTGTGGGTTAAGGGTTGTTGACACGGTTGGATTTGACATCACGGGCTATGCCGCTGAATTGATTGATTGTTAAATGACATTATAACAACTCGTGTGTTGCCTTTAGCTATTCTGTTGAACGAATACGTTTGTTCGTTATTTGTGTCGTCATTCTGATGAGGGTCACAGTCATGCCCTTGTTATGGTTTTAAAGTGTCGAAGTTGCATAAGGCGTTTTTTGGTACATTCAGTTGCCTTTGAATAGAGTTTTCCTTTATAAACTTTCAATCTTGGAATATCCTCGTGTTGAATTTAGTGTTCTTAAGTTTGGCCCAACTGAGTAATCTCACTGTGTTATTTCTCAAATGCCAGCCATCCTCATTATGAGGTCTTCGGCACACATCATTATTGTGCAAAAGGACACTTGAATCCCCAGTTTTTAATGTTCAATTTGGTTTGAAACCAGCTGGTTAGTGATTGAGGGATTGTGAATAAATATCATTGAGTTTGGCTATAGCTTTGGTGCGTTCTACGATTCAGTATTCAATGAATTCTTTGAGTTTGGACTTTCTAATGTTCCACCTTTTTGAGCCAAAGTCATGGTGTCATATGGTAGTTCATTTATGCTTCTTTTCAGCATTATTAATATGCCAAGACGTGCAGGTTCATTAATTGGGGTCTAAATGATTAATTTAATCAAAATCATTTTTCTTGGCTGTTTAATTTTGGTTCCGCTGGTCCGCACTGTTTATACATGGGTATCAGTCATGGTTTATTTAGTCTTATTGTTGTACTTGCTCACCATATTATTATTCTTTGCATGCATTATTGCCTATTTTTGTTATGTCAGCAAATAGTTCGAGAAAGGGCTACCTGTTTAATTGTTTTTGTCATTTTGTTATGGCCTTACCATAGATTAGATTACCAAAAGCGAAAGAGTGATTCTCCATGGCCACTTATTTAGTTTACGTAAGGTATATAAAGAGGTTTGGACAGGGCTTGTGAGTAAGAAAAATTTTGATAAAGTGTTTTCCTTTTTTCATCTTACACCCATAGAAATTATTTCTTTTTTTAGATCTGCAGATGTTTAAGTTAATTCCGTCATGCGTGGAAAGCGATTATTTTGTAGGGACTTGATCGGATGAACAATCCTTTTATTGCCACTTTATGGCATGGTGATTCCTCTCGAGATACATTTTGGGACTCCATTTTCCTCCGTGCACTTGGGGAGAGCCATGAGGCCTCAAAAACTCTTTCATAGAGTCAAATACCAACATGAAATCGGCGTGGAAAAATTCAAATTCCATGAATTGAAGAACTTGAAGAAATGTATTAGAAGAGGTCTTAGATTACATTTTGTGATTTCTATTTATGTAAGGGCACTAAGCCTGTTGTTTGTACTTTCCTATTTATTCTTGTATGTTATATTAGGACGGTTTAAATGGGTCCAACCAAACAAACAAACAAAAATGGCGTTTAAAACAACCCAAAAGTGGTGGTCCAAATTTCCGGCAAGGCGAACAGAACCCGAAAATTGACCAAAATCCTTCTGCTCTCTCTCGTTCTCTCTCGCAGCTGCTTTATTACTGGTTTATGTTGTTGTTTAAATGTGTTTCTTAGTTAGGCTTTAGACGAGAAAAACTCTGAACGCCCATCGAACACCTCCTGTGTCTTATGTATCAAAACTTGAATAAAAAACGTAAAATTAAATCTGTGATAAAATCGATGGGAAATATTTCAAATTCAAATTAGTAAGTTTGTCTAGATTAAACGTTAAGAAGTTTCAAACTTCAAAATTCGCAATCTTAAAAAACAGTACTCAGATGGTTTTAGCTTATCGGAAATCCGCACGGAAGCGGAACGCTTAGGTGCCTTCAAAACCTTCCTAGGGCCTTATATGAATCCCCGAACCCCCTTTTAAGCTTTCAAATGATTTTTATCTGTTTAAAATATTTGAAAACAAAGTGTTTTCTTATTCTCTTAAAAAATTAAGTGGTGACTCCGAAAAGTCGAAAATCTTTTAAAAATGAAATAAACTCTTTTATAGAATATTTTCGATTAAAACAAATAATAGCATCAATATTAAAGTGAAATGGGAATCGGAGTCGTAGTTGATTATAAAAGACAAATGTAACCAGTGTCAATCAAATGAAATTTTTAAGCGGAGAGTGGTAGGTAAGCAAATTTCTGCATTTGTTTTTATGTTCTTTGACTTGAAAGAATTTTGTAGTGTGGGTCAACTCATGGAAAATGGTTATTCTCTTGTGTTTTTTAGAGTTTAATTATTGCAAGTAATGATAAAAAATTATCCACAAATCAATTCATTGTTAAGTAGAGATGATAAAAATAAAAATTTCATTCACAATTTCATTACAATGAATTCAAAAATGGAAAGTTGTTAGATATTCATGGCTTTGGTATGAAATATTTTGTTACTTGAATTTTCATGGTCCAACTTCCAATAAAAAAAAACATGGTTCCACCTACCTTTATGAGCCCCACTACATACTTGAATATGTATAGATAATACTTCTATAATATCTTAGATGTGTCAAATCAAGGAAAGCGGACGAGGAAGATGCCCTTTCAAGATAGGAGATAGCTCATATTTAGACAATGAAGAACCACTTCCGTAGGAATAAAAACTTTTAGTGACATTTATCAAAGATGCAAATTTGTCGGTGTTTTGTTAAGAAAGAAAATTATGAGGAGGCAATAAGACATGATCTTTGGAAGAAGCGCTTGGATAAAAATTTGGAAGATGAGAAAAAGAATACGTCGGAATTGTGTGGCTATACCTAGACAACGAGACGAGAAGTTGTAAGTCTAAAATGGAGTTGCAAAATCAAACCCAATCAAAAAGATATTCAAAAAACACAAGAGGAGAAAGGCAAAATCAGTTGCAATTATTGCAGAAAGGAGAACAATTTGCTGACTCATCACCACAATGTTCAAGTGAAAAGTTTGCTATTTCGAGAAGACATTGGAGTTTTCAAGAAAATGCATTAAAGGGGATATTGGAGTGTTGGCTTAATGCATTCGATTAAAACCTTGCTGTTTGTATTTCAATATTGTCTTTAGTTTCTAAAGAAGTCTTTTAGGATAGGATTTTTAATACATGATATAGTAATTTGTGATATATGTATTAGTTCATTATGAAAGAATTCTTTTTTTTTGGAGTAGTATAAATAGTGTGTAACTGATGATTTAATTCATCTCAAGTCGGCCCTTAACCAACCTATAATCAACTTGAGCCATTTCTCTAGATATAATATGTTCTTCCATATGTTCCTACGCTCTGAAGGATGTTAGGTTGACTGAGTATTAAAAGTGAGTAAAAACTTCAAAGCTAAAATTTACTAGAATTGGAAAAAACCGATATATACAATTGAAAAATATTAGTTATATAAGGTCCGAATACATGGCTTGGGACAGTCTATGGCTCGTGGACATGATCCCCATGACTCAGGGAACTGATCAACATCTCAGGAATATGATTCCATGAAAGTCAGGTGAATGAAAATTGTCAGTCTCTAATACAATTGTTGGAAAGAATCCCTGGCTCGTGAATGTTACCACGACCACCTGTGTGCCAGTTATGGAACCGAAGGCTGAGATATGTTGATATCATAGAATTGTACTGACTCTTGTAAATCAATAATGACTTTGGAATATATTTACAAAACGGATTGTTTGTAAGGGTATATAAATTTCTAATTAACTGTAATGTGAAGGTTTGGATGATAACTATTGATGATTACTCCAAGATAGGCTTGTTTTTAGTAGATTCAGGTGAAAAAGTTTTACAAAAATTCAATTGCAGGCATAGAAGAAGCTTTCAATAAACATTGTGCTAGAAGATCCGTATGAAACTATATTTGATCTTACAAAAACTCTATTCCACACTAAAAATTGCCCTTACCAGTAGCGCAATCATGAAGCCTCCAAATAGGGCCTATATACACACAAGATGTTATCTTATCTCTTACCAAGAGGAATTTTCGAAGGTTTATAGTAAAAAAACTCTGTCCTTGGGAACAATTTCACCACAAATGCCCATCTGTCAAGCTTAGATTTAAAAGGGAAGCACTACTTTTACGAAAATACATACTTTTAGTCCAACACTCGGACTAATCAACTTTATCTATACTTCAATCAAAGTCAAACCCAATGCATTCAAGGGTTAGTTTAAATTATTAACAACACAATTATTTTTCAAAAGTTAGGCAAAAACAGCATAGAAAAAACATCAATATCTAGTCGAAAATAACATGATTAACTTGAAACCAACCCAGAGATGATAGCAAAGAAAAAAAATTTGAGTGGAATAGTAGTAAATTAGATGCAAGAACTCACAAAACTTCAAGGCAAGTAAAACCACAACAACAAGAGGGACAAAATCACAAAACAAAGATATGGGGTGGGTGTGCCGTGGGGGGGTCGGGGGGGGTTAGGAAGTTAAAAAAATTCAAAAGCATGAAAGTTCTTTATTTAAAACTTTGTAAAGGGGCTCTTAGCATATTTACTCAGACCCATCTCGGAAGACTTGCCCCGATGTCCACCAAAACATTTTGTGATAGTATAAGGAGATAAAGCTTCGTTCAATGAGGCCTGGAATAAAACTCCAAATCAGAAGGTGAATGATGAAACTCGATGAAGTCTTCTTGAGTGCACTTGACTAATTAGCCAATTGATGATCTGATCATCAAAGTGGCAATATAATTTGATTTTCCAATTTCTTCTTTCCCTAAGTCCAGAGGTGGCGCTAAAATGTCCACACAATTGTATTCAATGGATCATGATAACACTCAATTACACTTATCCAATTCTAAATCTAGGCGTTCGCTAATAAGTAGGAAATCCAACTAAGAGTGGGCGTCGTGATCCCGCAGAGGGAATGCTGTGGTAAGATTCAATTACAAGGTAAATTGTGTTCAATTGTTGTAGGGGTAGGAAGAAATTTTTGCAACAAATAAAGTTAAAGGACCAAAAGTTTAAAAATAAGTCAAAGGGGGGATTGGATTATTTGACTGTTGAACAATAACAACTACAGATAACCGAGTGAGAGAGTGAAAAGTATATAAGTTCTTATGAGTGAGATAAATTGACAGTTCATTTACTATAATGGGTAATATTATTATTAAACGTCGTCGACCTCAATGGGGAGGTTGTTAGGCCTTAGATGAAACGACATTCTAACTTAGATCTATACTGAATCAAGCGAGTCTTTGCAACTTCGACTAGCAAAACACAAATTAGCATCCCAATACCTTAAACAAATTTAAGGATTTGCATTTAGGAACCATTTTCTCCATATAAATGGAACAACAAACACACAATAACCACAATCATCAACTAAGAATTTTAAACTCAATGATTTTTTGTCTAAGGAATATTAGAATACTTACCACTAGAATGTATTGGCAACTAAATCCTCAATTTAACACACAAGCTATGATCATAAACCCACCTATCAAATCAACAATAAAATCAGTAAAAGTAAATATTTTAAAATCCTAATTGTAACATAACTACATTTAATAACACTACAAGAAATGGGGTTTTTAGACAAAAACATTAATGAAGATAATGCAAGGTTACCAAACTATTTTCCAATATGGATTGTGATACCTCATATTTACTTCTCGAAAGAAGTATAATGCGGTTCGTACAAGTAAAGAATCCCAATATAGGTTGTGGTCGATTCCACGAGAAAAATATTTAGACGTATCTTAAACCTATTATTACTTCTATTTGGTCAAGTCCTTCGAAACAAGGAAAACAAGAGTTTTTTAAGAATAAATGTTGTAAATAGCGATTTCTAAAGAAAATAAGTGACAGAGTTAAAGATTTTATCAAGGAATGAGACGTAAACTAGAGCTTAAGGTTCCCATAGGTCTAAGATGTTAATTCTAGTACAACAATCCTTTCTTGTTAGAGTTCATGCCAAGTGGTAAGTTATAGTAGTTCATAAATCCTTTGGTACGACAACTAGGGAATTTCACTCTGCACTCGGTCCGTATATTGTGTGTATTTGCTTTATAAACATACCTTTACCTCATATTAAGCTCATAAGCGAGATATGGCTTAGTTGATCCTTAGCATCCAATCAACAACTGCTAATTAATATACATCTGATAATTCTTGTTCTTATTATATACCTCCTTGCCTGGGCTGACAAGTAAGTAACAGAGCTAAATTTCTAACACGGGCAAGTGTTTAAAAGACGTATAAAACGAAAAATATCAATACAGAAAGCTTACTAATTCGAGAATGGTGATTTTAGCTAGTTTTTTTACATTGTTATTACCCATGGTTCCCACAACCTAGATAGATTAGTTACCCAGGTTACTTAATCCAAACAATCATAATGAGTTATAAGAATCATGTACGTACTTTAGATTAAGATTGAAGAGAACTAAAAAATATACTGAATTACAATAAGCTTGCCAATAAACAATATCCGGGGAATATTAATAATTTTTCCAAATCACAAGAGTTGCCACAACCACAACAATAAAACTGAATAAAGTCCCTAAGGTCTAGCCCAAAAACATGAGGTTTTACATTGTATCTATAAGTAATAGACGTCCTAACAATCTTTTCTTTCTATGATGGTGGCCACCTACGACCGTCGATGGGATCGACGGACCATCCGATGGCTGCGTAGGTAGTCACTTTGCAGATTCAACACAATTTTCTGCGTTTTTCATTTTTCTACATAGATTTCCTACACAATAAAGAGAGAAATTAGATTACAAAAACAAATACAAAAAGTCTTAGAACACACTAAACATAAGGGGAAAAATTTATAGTACCGTAAAAACACGGTTCCATCAACCACCCTTTTAACTTAAATTCGTTGTTTGTCCAAGCGTACCGCACGATGGGACTCACCACAAAATCTTGTTACAAGAGTACCTCCTGTTTTAGATTTCGCAACCATTATGAATATTCAATCCGGTATTTCATTATGTTTATGGCTGCTATCACTATTCCGCTCTCTCATGCGGATCAGTGGACCATGAATTAGACCGTCACAACACACCGATATCTATCCTCTTTGATCTATCACAATGGTACCAATTGTCGGAGTTATTGCGACTAGTGTCCGCAATTCAAAACCAAAGTCCTCATTTTACATAGTGAATTCAGTCTAGTATATACTATTATTTTTCAACACGCCTTTCTCATGAACAACTTCAGACCTCATTTATAATGATTCCATAGGATTGCCCCTTATTTTCACTACTGTAAGTTCACCAAAGAGATTCTTAGGATTACGAGAGGACCTTCTAAACTTGTAAACATAGGATCAGGGGTTGAGGTAGGGTAAACATTGGATGTTATTTGAGTGACTTATTTCCCTCCTTGACATAACGGCTAAGATTCCTACTTCTTTTCATCGTTTATTCTCCCATTCTAAATTTTCTTTATTCTTTACCTTGCTATTTCTCTGTTCTTTTTCTTTTGTGTAAGTGACACTTTTCTTTGTTGCTTGTATTTTCACATGTTCAGTAATTTTTTCTTTCACTTTCTGAGTCACTTTCTTCTGTTGTTCTGTCTCTCTCGTTGGTCTTTCAACCCCACTTTCGGAGCGTTCCTCCATTAAGAGTACCCTAACACTCATGTCTTTTCCATGAGTAGAGGTACAAAAATACCCAAAGATGAGCTCAGGGGCCACGACAAGGTTGTTTTTGCATTAGCCATCTTCAACTTAGCTTTGGCTAAGCTGAGGGGCACATTTCCTAGGAGGGACACAGGCAACACATTGTCCCAGTAAAATATAGTTGGGGTGAGGTCTATTTTAAGTCAAATCATTTGGATTAAGAAGGGATTAATTTCCTTCGGTTTCTGTTATTTAGGATAAAAGATGGTATATGGAACAAGGGCTTATGATCCTTTCTAATTGTATGTTACGATTTACTTTTACCAGGGACTAACCATAGAAAAGTCTAGCTCAGTAGAAGTACCAATGGTGGAATATTTAAAAATTTATCCTCGCACTCATTAATCTCATTACTCTACCAAAATTATAAGAAAAAACCTAGTTCGAGTTTAGATTTAGGGTCATGGAGGTTGTATCACATGTAAGGCTTAGAGCCAGACATTCATCAGTTACTATGCCTAGTCATGCATCATTTTATTTAAATCAGGATATCATTTTGTTTAGCTGTCATGCTTCAGATTCAATTTCTATACTATGTACAAAATAATAAAATAACCAGTCTCTTGGGGAAAAAGAACACAGGCAAGAAAACCCCAAGAGAGGATTGTGAGTTGGGCTACTCAGACTTTACCCTAGCACTCTCTTTCCATTTACCCCACCCCTAACAAAAAGATATGCAATTGTCCCAAATGCATAAAAGTATATAAGATCGAGTGGTAGGTGAAGCAAACTTGAGGCGTAAAATGCCGATGCTCAATAAGCTAGCGGGTCCGGTTTACCGAAACCCGCTCCCTCTAAAGTAGGGACACCATCAGTAGTGTCCTCATCAATGACACCATCATCAGTAGTGCTCCTCTAGGCCTCTGCAACTTTGGTACTAGACGCCTCAACAGCCACCTCGATAACCCTCAATTGATGGGCCTCCTCATCAATAAGCGAGGATCTCTTCGCAAGCTCTAACTCTAGTACGGTGCCTCTTGGCATGCTCTCGTGATTGGTGTGGTGGCACATCAGTAGTGGCCAATAGGGAAGCCATCACCGTGTCCTCAACAGTCTCTGTAGAAGGAGCCTCCGACTTAGGCACCCGAGCCTCCAGTATAGTGTCCAAGTTGGCTCTCAGACTCTCCACAGCATCCTGGAGAGTTGTCACATCCACTTTAGAGGCTGGTCGAGCGAGAACCCGCATCTCAAATGCGTTTAAACACTGGTGGACCTCCATGATCTTCCGCTTAATTGTGCTGGGCCATCCTTTCTTCTATAAAACGCTCTTTCTATTAGAAATGGACCTTTGTATCCAAGGGTGGATTGATGCAGAAGTGGTGACCATTGGGCTCCTAGTTTCTGTTACCTTAGAAAGGGGACAGTGTAAGAAGATGGGCATATAGCGGAGGAAGCTTTGAGCGATTCTTACCACCACATCGGGATAGACTCGACTAGAGTGGTTCGGTGTCTTTGATGTATCCATATTATATCCCCTGGGCCTATCCACCGTGGGCCTTTCAGGTACTCCCTAGTGGCTGCATCCTCTATACGTGAACCTTCTATTTGGAGCCACCTCATTGTGCCTCATCCTGATGAGAAACCGTAACAACCTGGCCAGGCGGGTCTTGATAACCTCCAATGTGCCACACGATAAACTCCGCACCGACCGCACAGACTCAAAAAGCCATGCACGGAATGGGTAAGTAGTATGGCCCTTAAGGAACTCTGTTCTCGTGCATCATCGCTGTCAAAGCGATGCGAAGTCCACCTCGAACCCTGCAATCATGGCAAACCTCAGCACTGCACAATATAGTTACAATATATGTTCTGTTGGGGAAAGGCGTTTCGACCACTAGCCATAGGAATTTGTTGTGAAGGTTAGGTGGCCTTCTTTGATACTCAACCTTGGCTCTCGCCAATCGGCAAGCGTTACTTCTCTGAGAGGTTCTATACAATCCACTGCTTGGTGTTCTTTCTCACACTCTGTCTCAAGCTGGAACCACACAACCATCTTTGATTTGATTCAATTTTCCACCGCTTAGTCAACTCGGCGGTGAAGATGAGTCTGGGTGGCTCACCATCCGTGCCATAGATAAATCGCATATGTCCTATTAGGATATGTCACCCGCTTGCTGCTGGACTCGAACGTACCTACAATGGAGCATGTTTTGCGGGGGTTTCCCTCTTCCGAGCTGATATCGAGAGTTGCTGCATAGGAGGCCGTAGAACGCTCAGACTATCTTCTCGCTATAGCGGCCTATATACGACCGTCCACATCATCCGATATTGGGTAATAACTCATGAATGCCGGCATGGGTGGGAAAGACTTTCCCCGTGAGAGCCTGCCAGCCTGCCGCTCAAGTGTTTAAGGGTCCGGGTCCATGACTTCCTTCCTTTTCTTGGGATTTTGGGCATCATTAGATTTGGTACTGCCAATCGACACATAAAACTCTACCACCGTTGTTGATCCAGTCATCGGAGTAGGGTACGTCATTCTGGGTGCTGGAGTCAGAGTCCAAACTACCTTGCCTCACAAAAAGACAGGAAGAAGCAATAAGACTCATTCCATCCAACGACTCTATAGAGCCGAGGAATTCCTCATAACCGGATGCTCCAATGGAGCTAGATGCTCCCGCAGACAGTGCATCGACCTGAAGGTTTGTCGGTCCATTATGGCGCTTCTCGTTGGACTGGAACAGTGTACTATGCCATGCGCCACCCCGTGGGCGTGGCTCTAGATGGGCGGGCAATATTGTAGGAGTGCGTGTGGCTCGTGCCGTACTATTGGGTCATGCTCATCATCTGAGCATTGATAGCTTGTTTGACTGGGAGACCTGACTTAAGAAGCCCTCGTGAGTAGACATTGTTGTGTTTAAAGAGCCTTTGTACCTGAGAGAGAAGTAGTTATTATACCATTACCATGTGGAAGAAGCAACACATAGAAAACGATGACAGCGCAGTATAGAGTGCCGGTGACCAATCGACATATGTCGAGCACGACGGTCTGTCATTAGGTTCATCTCGGGCACTTAGAAAAATTATAAAAAATATCAAAAACAAAGGTTCTGACAAACCACCATCGACGGTTGTGCCAGAGGACGTTAAGGACGATGGTCCTTCATAAATAAAGGGTCCATCCGATGGACCCTTTGCAATTATTTTATAAAAAATCAGAAGCCAAGTTCTGACACCCCATCGATGGTTGTCCAGGACAGACCGTCGAGGATGACATATTGTTCATAAGGGTCCATCGATGGATACTTAAGTAAACTTGGGAATTGCGGATGATAGTCCAGCTGGGACTGGGACGGTCCTTCGCGGGGTCTCGTATTGACCTTCAGGACATAGTTGTGGCATCCATTTTGTACCCTATCATACTAATTTGAAGTAGTCTAAAATGCCTAATTAGTCTAATTTACTAGATTCCCTCAATCGTAGGGCAATGAGTTTTCTATTTTCACAATCATTTTTGACACCTATCAACCTAAGTCAGGAACACAATCATTAAACACATCGCTATTTTTTTAATAATACAACCCATCCTTTCAATTTTACTGTTCTACGGGACTTAGCGCTTGTCTGTGTGTAATTTAAAGCCATGCAAAATGGTCCAAATTAAGTACCCAACAGTTCGATATCACGGTAATCAGGATATTAACAAAAAGTTAATCTTATTAGATCAGAACAAACAATACCTCACAATTGTATTAGAGGAATAAGAGTATGAACACTGTAGTTGAACAACAACAACAACTACCACGAACACCCGACCGACAAGGAAAGTGAAGAAGATGGAATATTTACGGAGAAATGATTTTGTCGGAAGTAGGGGAAGTCCTGTGATGGAAATAATATTAATGATCAGGATGAGGGGAAATGAGAGGAAATAGTGAGAGAAACAATTATAGGGGTTCATGGAGAGGTGTTTAAACTGATAGTTACAACTTATAAATATTTTAACCGGACGGTCGTGTCGGGTTGGTGGTTTGAGGGATCGATGATTCCCCGTCTGGGGGGGACTGACCATAGTTGGTCGACGGTCCGTCGACCCCTCTGTCAACCGTGCCCTAAATTAGACAATTTAAAAAAAAAAAACATACCTGGGCAGTACGGATCCTAACAACGGTTGGGGTGTCGAAGGGATGATGTGCGTTTATAAGTCCTGTGTATGGGTGCACCAGACAATTTTTTCTGTAGAAGACTTCTGGTGATGGGGTCCCGACATGTTTTAACACCCATTAAGCTTATCTTTTATATCGTTTTTTTGACACTTTTTTGACACGGACCCTATCTCTACACTCTAGCCAACACTTCTAAAGAAAAAAAAAGGAACATTCATACGTGACATAATAATAAAAAATATAATCAACCTATGCCTAGAATATCATGAAAAAACCTATAGTTTGGCTGAGAATTATGGGGTTGCCTCCTAATCATCAGCGCTTGATTTAACGTCGCGGCACGACGGAGGACTTCTTGATTCCTTAGACTTCTTTAAGATTGTCTGGGATGCCTCGAAAATCACTTCCTTTGCCTTTCATCAGCATGCCCTCATATATTTTGATTTTCGCTGTCCCATTTACCTGGAACCTCACAATTCCTCCTGTATTTACTCAACCGCACTATGATGGAGAGTGTGGATGTCCATAGGTAATAGTCCATTTGGACTTAGTTTGGGGCCTAGAAACAGACATAACCTTGAAATTAACACAACACCCGAATCCCACCCCAACCAAAAATGTGCTTCTCAAGCTTTTGTCATACTCCTTCTTCATATTTTATTTGTATAGGGCTGAACTTTATATGCCTTTAAGCGAAACTCTCAAGCACATTCAAATCCGTTTAAAAACCGCTGTTGTTGCAGAGCCTCATCCAATCCATCTCTCACTTCTTTCATTGCCACATGGGTCTTAATGCTTCTAATTCAACAGGAGTGACAAGCCGTCCCATATACATGTTGGTATGTGCGGAATATACCTATGGAGTCTTGTAATGCTGTCCCGTGTAGGCCCAAAGAGCCATCCATCAACCGCCTGACAATCCATTCTACTAGCATTTTCCCTGTTTTGTCAAAATTTGCTTATCTCCCTGTTTGAGACCTCAACTTGCCCACTCGTTTGAGGATGTAAGGTGTGTCCCACATTGGTGGCAAGACCTTATAGTTTTTATCCATCATCCCTTAACTAGGTTGTTATAAAGTGGTATCTCCCCTATCTGTCACGGACCGAAGTCTAGACCCCAGAGGAGACCGGCGTTGTAGAACCTCTCAACTGTCGCAACCAAGCCTACTTACGTCATTCTTACTTCGTCTAGTTAATTTTAGCAGAAAATTTGAAACTTTTTGTTCTTATAAATAAAACGTACATACTACTTCATTCTATTATATGCATAATTTTTCATCATCACACATCTAACAGTAGATCATCAAAATGAAAAGGATATCTTAATATAGAACTAAATGTATACTTGCAAAATGGCACCAATACACTGTCTGAACACAAGGCGAAATAAATCTAGCGGAACATACTCAACTAGCTCCAGATCCTATAACTAAGCTAGAATGTAATGGGCAAATCCTACTCGAAAGAAAAGGGCTTACCAAATGTCCAGATGAATCGCTCCATGTCCCGATAGTTTTTTTTCAGCGTCAACCTGTACGCTATCGCCCACTCGTGTCTACACACCTAATTGTATACAGATTGTTATGGGATTAGTCATACTTGTACTAAGTGTGGGTATATGCAAGCACACACCAAGGACATGCATGATTAAGAACAACTCTTCTCGGAAAAACATATTGTGGAAAGTCAAGTCAATTGGACTTGCTAAAAGGGGGTAAAGGAGATAAATTTGAAAGGAAATAAGGACATGGAAGAAAAAAAGAAGAGTGCGGGAGGGGAGGCGTGGAGGAAGGGTTCTCTCTTAGGTATTAGTTGAGATTTCCCACATTTAGATAGGAATGTGAGTGAACTTTCCTAATTTTGATTTGCAAAGCATGTCATGATAGTAACCTGCATCATCAACATTCTTATAATATTGCACACACGTTAACCCAACATAACATCTTGCACATAGCATATAACATATTGCATATACCACACAACAATTTTCATATCATTCGTCATATACCATGAGACCTTGGGAATCAGGACCCTTGACATTAAGACCTTCCCAAAAATGATGTGGCTCAACATATGGGCCCTCAGTAGGGAGTCCCTGATTTAGCAAACAAGATCGCTTCATTCATTCATTCATACGTACTTCATTTCATTTCATTCATGGTCTAGTGTTAAACACCTCCTATCCTCGGATGTAGTGTCAGACTTTCACAACCCGGGTTTGCTGTGCAATGATCAGATGACCGACTGCTTACGTAAGTCTAGCTTCACCCCTTGATTATCCCTACATCCCTAAAACCTTTAGTATCATTCATTTCAATCTGTGCATCAATTTGAGGCTGGACTCATTCATTCATGGGGAACTTTAACTTAACCGACATAGATTATGTGTCAGCATAAATAAGCTTTCATAACACGACACAGAAACAGGTGGAATCACCGTCCAAAGTTCCCCAAAATACTCTAGCGTACCTGGGAATTGAACACCGCCAGTCGCTATATTGGCGTGTAGGTTCGAAGTCTAGATATATAAGGATACCCAGACCCTCCATGCGGGACAGTCTCATCTGCATGAGAGTACGTGAACCTCCGCCCCTGCCGAAAGAAGGCAATCACCGCTACATAGCTAGTCTGTCCATTGATGTATAAATTCCATTACATTCACTCATACGTCATGGAAGATGGCTTCATTGTATGAGACATCATATCTCAATAGCTGATTTCTCATTCATCCTTAGTAATTAAAGTGTGTTAATCCTCACTATATCAATTAAGTGGTTTCATAGAGATTGGCCTCTTTATAAACTTTACACGCTCTTAGGTGAGATACGTTTGGTAACCTTTACTTTAGGCTCATTTGAGATTGCTATCATATTTTACATGATCGGGTGGGTTCTCATATCATGTTGGTCACCATATTCCAATTAACATGAGCACATTTTCTCTTCATAATTACTCACCCCATTTTTACGTGATTGTTCATTTCTCATATTCCAATGCACTTGGCCATATTAGTGTGTTTCACACTCTTACTTAACCCTTCTGAGAGTGTCATTTCTCATCATTTCCGTTGTTTCAATATTCATCATTTCTTGTTCATTTCATCAATTTACAATTTTTCATTTCATATACTTACTCCAATACTTACTTCCCAATGCACTTGGCCATTTAGTGTGTTTTCACCCTCTTACCTTATGCTTTTTAGTGTTACATCATTTTCCTCACATACATCTTAGGTTCCTGCATACGTTTAAACGTAACGCTAAGCCTTATGAGTCTATACACACAAGGCCATGGGGCTAATTCCTATTTTGTCAATTGATTCTTTGATTTACCACAATTAATGTCGAAAGGTTATCATCTTGTGATATGCAAGATATTGAATTTCGATCTTTAGATATGCCGCATTCTTTAAAATATTTACTTTACGTATGACTTAAATGTGGTCAATCCGGAATTTTTGGACAGGGGAACCCAATTTTGAAATCCTTGGACAACACTTAATCTTATTTATAATTTGAAATATCACATTTTTCAGATTTGGGGGACCCTAGTTCGATCCCCATCAACGCTAGATATTTCCTCCTTTTTCTCCTCATCCTTTTTTGTTAAAGTCCAAGAGGTTCTGGGTCCAGTCCCCACATCCTCATTATTTTTTTTCTTTAATTTATCTCTTAAATTTTCTCACCTATCCAAAGGTTTGTGGGTTTCATCCCACTCTCCACATTTATTTTCTCCTTTATTTTATCCTAACTCTCTCATCCCATTAAAGAGGTTGTGGAGTCCAATCCCCACTCACCAATCTATTTTTTGCCTTGCATTAAATTTTTATGAAATTTTTTCATCTAGTGATTTCATGGTTTCAATCCCCAATGACCTCACATTAAAAAAATAATTTAAACGAAGCTCCATTTTTTTAGAAGTTGGCCGAGACAACAATTTCCAGCAGGCTGGAATTTTAGAGTGTCTTCCAAATCCATTTTGTCCTTAATCAATTAAATTGATTTTTTTTTGTAGATTTTCTTGTAATGATATCTTGATCAATCCTTAGTGATCTCACTTATTTTAACATTCATTTTTCATTGCATTTTGGTTCCATTTGTTTTGGCCACACCCAACCTACCAAATGATGAAAAGTTGTTTCACTATTTTCCAAGCTTCTTTTTATCATCATTCTACTTTAAGTCTTAAGGCATGTCGTGGATCATGTCGGTGAATCTTTAACTGTGTATCTTTATATGATATAAATTCATGACAAAAATAACCATTTCCTCCAGCAATATTAACACCACTTTTTACAACTCATATTTACAACCAAACATCCGCACATAAAATTCAACCATAAAACATATCATTTTTCACAACTTTTTTCGGTTACATAACTTAAACATGCTTACATTCCAACACATAATCCAGAACACATTATAAAGAAAAAATAAAATTTCATACTTAAACTACCAGCAAACATACAAAACAGGATGATCTCTAACTTAATTGTCACTTGAGATCAAAGGGTTTACTAGGGCCAGAGTTTCGATAAGAACGGGAACAACCCTAATTTTCGAGTAGATTTCATCTTATCCTTAAGGGTCTCTTGGGAAGGGACCAAGAGTAAGAAAAACCCCTACTTTCTGAAGTTTCAACCATAAAACATATCTTTTTTCACATTCTTATTCTTCGGTTGACAAATACTTATCATGCTTACATTTCCAAGCACATAATCAAGAACACATTATCAAGAAAATAAAATTTCAACTAAATAAACTAACCATCCACATACCAACACAATGATTCTAACCGTATTCAATTGAGACAAAAGGGATACTAGGGACAAGCGTTTTGATAAGAACGTTAACCCCCCTAGTTTTCGAGTAGATTCATTTGAGCCTTACGGGTCTTTTGTTGGGAAAGGGACTCAAGAGTCAGAAAACCTAACTTTTATGACAATTCAAACGCTCGACCTTATAATAGCCCTTGGGGTGCCAAATCTAGAAAATATGTTCTTTTTCAAGAACGCGGTGACCTCTTCCTTAGTTATTTGCAAGTGCATTGGCTTTCTACCCATTTGACCCATAATCGACTGCCACAAGAATGTTATTCGCCATGAGACTCACTAAGGGGACCATAAAGTCATTCCCCGCACATCAAACAATTCACTCACAAGAATGCGGATTTAAAGGAGCTCTTGCTGATGAAATGCCACCATCTCTTTGGCATCTATCACAGCCTTTTGGCGAACTCATAAAATCTTGTGGATGGTTGGCCAATAGTAAGCCACATTGCAAGAATCTTGTGAGCATTCTGGATACAACTATGATGCCCACCTACAGGGGAAGATGTTCCATGCCTCCAAACACTCAACATCATCTCAACTTTCGACACACACGCCGAATAAGCCCATCAGCACAACTCCTATATAAGTAGGATTATCCTAAAGACACTTTTTCACATTGATTCAGATGACTTTTTAGCTTTGATGAAAGGACAAGTACAACGGGACGATATCACTAGCCAATAATTGCAAAATCTGCAACCATGGAATCACGTCTTGGGAGGCAGCCAGTTACCTGCTCAATAACACAATGCTCATCACAGAATACATAAATTTCATTTCAGCCTTTTAACCTCACTCTCTCATTGCTTCATATTTCATCAGGATAATGATCAGCACTTGAATTTTATCCTTTTCTTATTTCACGTCAGTCAAATTTTGCAATATAAATCCCCAAACGCATAAAACTTAGTTTTTTCGCATCCTTCTTTTCCATCAAATATCTTAAAGTAGACTGATCATTAGGAGTATACCCCGTGCCAAGCACTAGGAGCGACAATTGCTTGAAAGGCAAAGACTACAACAAGGAGCTCTTGTTCAGTCACGCTGCAAGTTCTTTTGGGATTCATTAAGGGTTTTACTAGAATAGTAAGGGGATGAGGACGTTTTTCCCTGTTGTGTCCCAATACCCACACCAGAGCAACCCACTCGCATCACCCATCACCAACCCTCAAAGGCTTGCGCCAATTTCATAGAATGATTATAGGGTAATACACCAACTTTTCCTTCAACTCACCATATACCTTAAGACAAGATCCAATCAAAACGAAACTTACGCTCTTCTCAAGAGCACTTGCAACAAAGGATTGTGCCAGTATTTTGGAAAATCCTTGATGACCTCCGGTAAAGCGTACATTCCAAGAAAACTTCTCACACAGGAGACCTTTTCCAGAGATAGTGTGGAGGAAGTCCGCTCTACCACCCAACTTTGGATTGAAATCAAACTCTATAACCCTTACTGAATGGAGATGACACCAATACAATCCCTTATTTATCATGAGTTACATCTTTTTTTCCCAATTTAGCATAAGGTTTTCAATATTGATACCTCTTAAAAACCTTACACAAATGATACAAAACCAACAAAACACCGTTAAAAGAAAGTCACCAACCACTGAAAAATCATCCATACCACCTCATAGTGTCGCCACCTATCTAGAACATTGACATCATACATCTCTGAATGTTTTTGTGCATTACATAACCCAAACGACATTCTCTTTCTTCGTTGAATTTGAAGGTCCCATAAGGACAGTAAAGTGGTTTTATCCTTGATCATTCGGTGCATAAAAATCCTGATTATAACCGAAATAGCCATCACGAAAACAGTACCACCCCTTTCCTGCAAGTCCATCCAACATTTGAGTCCATAAGGGCAAATATAAAATGGTCCTTCTCGATTGATCATTTAATTTTATGTATAATCCCACATACCCTCCATCCGTCACCCAGTGCCGGGGGTCATCAAACCAAGCTCGTTTTTTAATCATTGGGGACCAATTCCAATTCCCGCCTTTCTTAGGTACAAACTGAACAGGGCCATTCCAAACTACCTAATCGGCGATTGGATATATCACTCAACAACTACTCACTTAATGTATTTCCTTTTTTACCACCTCTATCATAGGTGGATTTAAACGTGTCCTGGTGCTCAATACTTGGGCCTTATGATCGGGCCATGAGTTGGATTTTATGTGAACAAATTCCGGAAGGGATCCCAATAATGTCCCGTAATAGTCCACCCAATAGCCTTTGAACCTTTTTAAACGACATCAACCCAAACTCTCAACTTGAATGCACATTCAATCTATACAATAATTACCAGTCAAAGTGTCACTTTTTTCCCATAATACAT
Source organism: Solanum habrochaites (assembly GCA_027704765.1). Classification (NCBI taxonomy): domain Eukaryota; kingdom Viridiplantae; phylum Streptophyta; class Magnoliopsida; order Solanales; family Solanaceae; genus Solanum; species Solanum habrochaites. The sequence goes on from JAKWJA010001223.1 coordinate 111,157, forward strand.
ACCTCAGATGAGATGGAGAGCTTAAGGTTCTAACGTTTGGAGGTTCTCTATTGATTGTTACGCTGGTGGAGGCTCGAGATCTTTATATCTAACTCAACTTCTTTGGTTTAAACCGAACATAACCTCGATCAAATGCTGCGACCAATGACCGATACTCATCATGCAATCAACTATCGAAATTCATGATCACCTGGCCACTCGTGCTATCTAATCCCAACGCTCTTTTTCTATTTTACCTCAGATGACTAAAATTCAACCTTGTAAGATATGAACAGATACCGATTGGAATCTCACCACTCTGCCTCACGAAACCTCAAATGGTTGAAATTCATTCTTCATTGTCAACCAAAATTTTCATTTTCTCCCTTTCTCCATATCACCAAGGATCTACCCATAGAAAGTTAAATGCATCCCAAGAATAATAGGAACCTAAAATAAACCTCCACAATTCAGAATCACAATCGGCCGTAATATGAATGACTACACCTTTAACTAACACTCTTGGGTATCCCAATAACCTCTTCACTATTCGATAGCCATCAGTAGCCCGCATCGGCGGTGGGCTTTGGGTCACCCAGACCCAACTTCTTGTATATATATAGAGCATAAGATTTATTGCTTGCCCAAACACATAATGCTTTTGCAAAGTGTAATAACCCGATTGTATATGAATACTAAGTCACCCGGTCTTCTTTCTTTAGCACAGAACCTTGTAGGCAATAGCATGAATGCTTCATTCTATCATCACCATCCCTCCTCAAAACAGACCGATATTTTCTTAGTGACAATATATTTTCAATGAACTTGAATAACCGAGAATTTTTTCAAAAAAAGCTTATATTAAAGGCACATTGATGGAAAAAAAAATGTTTGATCAAGTAATCAAACGCATGGTAATTTTCCATCCTCGATCTTTTCACTAACCTATGTGGTAATGCAGGGTGGTCTAGGCATGGGGGGTCACATTTTAGGGTACCTCAGCTTCTTCCCCATTTTTTCGTCTAACTACACCACTAATATCCACTACCATCATCATCGCCTAGTTAATCACATTTTCTACACCAACGGTTGCGGTGGGTCCAATGGTTTGGTTACCACCTCTAGTGTGTTGACTGCCATAAATACAATGTCTATCTTTTTTCAGATTTTGCACAGATTGCTAGGAAAGAGTGCCCGGTTGGCATGGGTTCACTTTCGAAGACATTGGGGGACATTTGCATTGCAACTCAAGATGCTTCATCGAGATTTCATGTGCATCAACTTTTTGGCCCCATACTAGCTTAGTCACTCCTCACTCTTTAGTGTTCTCATTACTAGCATCAACCTTGAAAACATATCTCAAATCGCGCCATACTACCACTACCATCCCTAGAGAAACTTCACAATTTTGAGGTGGAATATAGGGCCCACTCATTATCATTTTTGTTACAATAGTTAACCGACCCGGTGAAGTTTTTGTCGTGGTTGTAATTTTCCATCTCGTACATACTAACCCTCTTCGATTGTAATTACCATATTTCTACCTTGTTTACTTGACCTTGGCGCCAATTCTCCTGATTGGAGACTTGAGTCATTGTCGGAAACCGCCCATCTTTCTCATTTACTCATATAAGAGTCCTCCTCACTAGTAATACCTCATTCCGGTGGTGGTGGTTTAGAAAGTAAGTTCATTCACATTTACCTTTTCTGGCACCCCTATTGACGTGTTTCAACACCAACCCAAGCTTCATTTCACATTTCAGCAATTTCTTCACTAATCTTTCTCTGGTGGATTTTTTTTTTTGCGGATTTCACTGCAAAGTGTTTTTCTCTTTCTCTCCCAATATCTGACTTCCTAGTTTCTCCAGCTTTATTCTTTCGGGAGATTTTTTCTCCAACTTCTCAACAATCTCCACATAAGAACCTCCTCATAAGAACTACCACCGCTATCTTATCCATACTAATTTATTGTATCATCTTTTTCCCCGAATAAAAAAAGTACTCTTTCAGTGGACTCATCGATGCGGTGATTTAGGGACACTTCTCAAGAAATGAAGTGAACCTATCCCAAGACCTATTGACTGATTCTCGGCGGTAGTGCCACAAACTTATTAACCCTATCTTTGTGGTTGCTTCTTAGAAACCGGGTATTACCGTGGCTACAGAATACATCTCTCCATATTCCAAGTATAGATTCATTATAGAGGAGTTCGGTAACCATATAGCGCTCCTCTCCGTTAGTGAGAAGGAAACACTCTCAACCCTTACGTCCATATTCAAATTAGGCTCCCTACACAACTCTTCACACCTACGTCACATTGGCGATGTGATCTTGTGGATCCTCACCTCTAGCGATGATTAATTTGCATCAAGACTACTAGTTTACCACAATATATGGCCTTTTTTTTGTGTGGTAGGGGAGGCAAACCAAGTGGCCCGTAGAGTCAGTTATTTCATCATATCCCCTATAATACTCCTTGAGGGCATGGAGAGGGAGGTTTTTCTCCGTAGGTTCACCTTCCCCACGATTTTAGGTATAATTGGATCATGAGCAGCATCATCAAAAGGGTGGTGAAGTTTCCGGGTTGTGATCGTCACTCGATAATACCCAAATTTCGATTCAGTCTGCACAGTGTCTCTTTAGTTTTGGGGTTTGGTGAGATTAGAGATCTCTCTACTCCTCGTCTTGGCGACACGGAAGCCTGAATCTGCAAAAGAGAAAAACAAGGAAGAGTAAAAATTCAGGAAAATGTTGCCTAAAGTTGGGTGATAAGCATATATTTAATCTAAAGCCACTTTTTCCCCTCGCAACTGCGCCAAATATTGGATACGCTCAATTTACTTTATAAAGAAGTAAGCGGTCCGTATCAAGTACAGAACCCAACTATGAGTTTTGGCGGTGATCGCATGAAGGAAAAATAATTTTGAACTTAACTTTAACCTATTATTACTTAATTAGTCACCTCGTTTTCGAAAATAAGTAACAAACATGGGATTTTTTAAGCAATAAATGTAATTAGAAGATATTTCTAAAAAACAAGTGAAAAACGTTAAAGATTTTTAATCAAGTAATGAGAGTATAACCCAGGGCTTAAGTGTTTCCCACAGTTCATAACGCGGTTAATTCTAGCTATAACATCCTTTCCTAGTATCGTTCATCCAAGTGGTAATTATGTATCCCTAATTCCTTGGTCCGGAAACAGGAATTTCACTTTACCTCCGCACCTTGGTCCGGCTACGTTTATGCTTTACTACACCTTACCTTTACCTCATATTAGCATCATACTCAATGTATGGCTTAGTTTTACTTCGCACCAATCGGACACTAGCCTATTAGATAGTAATATACTAAATCTAACGTTAATATTCTTTTCTTATTATCTACCTACCTTGGTCCGGCAAGTAAGAAATAAGGGCGAGCTCTTCTAAAACGTGTGGACTCGTTTAAAAGACTTTTAAATAAATGAATTATCAATACATGCAAGTACATTCTAGAATTGTTATTTTAAACTAGTTTTTTTTTACCTTGTTAATTACCCCTAGCTTCCCATAGACCCTAAAGCTAACGGTTAGTTACCGATGTCAATAATCACACAAGTCCATATTAGTTTGAATAAGAATTCTGTACTTACTTTTGGATGAGTCTTGAAGAAAACCCAAAAAATACTTGAATTAATCAATAAGCTTGCAATAAACGATTTTCAGAAAATAGATAATTTCCAAAATCACACTTTCCACAACTTGAACAATCAATTCGAAAATACCTAAGATTCTAACTCTAACCAAAAAATGAATGTTTTTACAAGTATTTATAATTAGCCTAAACAAAGAGGTAAATCTATTAAGGGAAAATCTGCCCAAAACCGCGTCTGCGTGGAGACGTAGATGACGGACCGTTGAAGCCATTACAACCCGTCGTGGTCCTCCATTGTTCCTCATTTAGCTTCTTTCAAAATGGTTACTGGGCTACTTTCTGTTGATGATGACGGATGGTAGGACGAATCCGTTGTGGATGATTTTCTGTCGCGAGCCCTCTTTAGACCCCCCACTTAGTCGAATTTCCCAATCTTCATTCACATCTTTTTCCTTCCATATGACTGTGGTCACCCACGGACCGTTGAGGGGTCGACAGACGTCGATTGTCTCTATAGGTTAGTCACTATCTGCTGTTTCACACAATTCTTCTTGCGTTTTTTATTCTTAAATTTCCCTCTAAATAATGGAAAATACCTTAACTAATACAAAAATCCTGAGATACACACTAAATTTAGAAATGCGTTGAATGTACCGTAACAACCACGGTACATTCATAGGCAACACAATCCACCAATCCCATAATGCTCAAATTGAATCCCAAAATTAAAAAACCTAAGTCTCTATTGAAAAAGTGTAAAAGATGTTTAGAATGTTGAACATCAAAACTTAGAACTGACATGTGGCACTCCTTTTGTTTTTTTGAAAAAGTGCATTTATGCGTTCCAAATTTTCAGCATTAAGTGTCCATTTCAGCGTAGTAATTCGGGTTCCACCAACCTGGTCAGTGAACGTTCGAGTGCTCCTTCCATCATCCTCTTGGCTTCGACTCTCACCATATCTTTTTGTTACTTTAGGTTATCGAGATCTATATCTCATCCATTCAGTTCATATCGACCATTAATGTTTTGCCACCTTTTGGTAGTCCATGGGCTTTGCCTTAGGAACTTTGGGTGAGCTAGAGGTTACTTCTGTGACCCGCCGAGTTGGCTTCGCAACTACCACCTTGCTTCCTTAAACTTTTTATCTTTTGCTCATTTTCTTACTATCCATGGTTTTTATTTTGGATTCGTTGCTTTAAACTTACATTACATCAATTTAGAGATAAAGTATGCATTGAGGGCACTAATTCTTTAAATACAAGCCCTAAATGAGTCCCAAAATCCCCAACTCACATCAACAACTGACCCAAACTTAAATATTTGCTTGTCTTCAAGTAAAACCCAAGATCAATTAGGTCAACAGAGATTTCTAAAATATTGCTACTTAAGCCTCAACATGATAAAACCGAGTTCAAATCTACCCATGTAAAACTATATAATTGTTCACTAAAATGTCACGACCCAAGGGTACCCCTAGAGTAAAATGCACATAGGGAACCCAAAGGTAACCACGTAAGCCACTTTTACATTTCATACGTAAATAAAGAAAATAAGAGTAAAAACACAAACAGTCTAAAAATTTTCGTAAAGAAGTATGAAGTCTAAGACTTGTCCTCAATTATTTATCCTCTACTCCAACGAGTATAAAATAGCTAATATCCCTTACAACATATTCCTGAAATGAAAGTACCAGAAAAACTAACAGGAAATCATCATTAGTCCTTGAAGCATGATCACTCCATCAATTCCACAGAGAAAGGTCAGTCCAAGCTTATAACAGAGGATATCAATTCAGAATCCAGGATCTACACTTATAAAAATATAGAAGAAATATAGGTTAGCAACAAAATGCACTAAGTTTGATATCTATGAAAGAAATCGTTCAATCATGCTAAAAAAAAAAACACTAGTTGAAATGATGCACTATCTCATGTTTGATTCATCATGAAACCTTGGAAAAATCATAATTATAATCCATATTTCTGTCATAGATATCATCTCATAATGGCAAACGTATCACATACCCTCAAAAGTCACTTGTGGCAATGCATAAGTAAGATCCCATAATCAACCTCACTAAGTAAGCTTCTTATCTAGAAAAACTATGGGTATATAAATTCAATTTTTTGTCTATATTAACATATCGGAATAAACCTTAACCTAAATAGACCACGTAAGCTAAACATGAAATCAAGTTTCTACCTCACACCAAAAAGGGGTTGTCTTAGTTGCCTAAGGTAGACCTATACTCTTAGCTTAGGTGGATCCACTACATAAAGACATATGTGGGCACATAATTTATGAGATTAGGATATTATTCTAGAGACTTGGACTCAACTAAGTTATAAGGTTTCCATCTCATAAGATAACTACTTTGGGAACCCATACACTATTAGTGTACAAGGAATCCATTTAGAAAGCCAAACTTGACTAGTGTAGAAGTTTTCAAGGGAAAGTCGGCCTCAACTATCGTATAAAATTCCATCTCATATTAATATCCAATCGATGCTATGCATTTATTCCAACAAAATACATATGAAGTCTCGACTTAAGTGAATATTTTTGTAAGGGTGTCTTCAAACTCCAATCACATACATCATATCGTAGCCCCTAGATTCGAAATGTGAGACTAGTCTTCCAACCTTAGAATAAATAAATATGACAAACCTTTCACATCATATCATAATTAACCCAAAGTGTGTACAAGATAATAATCATCCAATCACCACAACAATTAGGTCATAACCACATTCACATTACTCTCAAGGTAATCTAAATGCATTATCATATACCTCACAATCATACATGGTTCTCATGATTTTCCCTTCAAGGATCATAATCACAGTAAATCAAAATATATAGGATTAATACATTTCACATGAATTATAGAATGATTCAATTACTATTATTACTATAAGCATGACTTCATAATACTTATCTTTCTACAAATCACCCACACTTTTAGGTCTAAATTGGGGAAAATGGGGGGTTTTCATAGGTTCTTGGGGAAATTTATCATAAATCAACAATAAAATCATCAATTCAATCATAATCCATAATATATAAACCATTAAAAACGTTTTTTGAAATAACCCACAAATTGAAGACAAACCATAATTTTAGAGAAATTACTAGATTTTATACTTAAGTTGGAGGGACTCCTTGGATGGAAGTTAACCAAGGATGAAATACTACCATACTTTAGTAATAATTCTTCAAAGAAATTGAGTGCAATGGCCTTTATTCTTCAAGCCCTAGTTCCAATGTTACTCTTTTTTTCATGAAGTTCTAGAGAGAGAAGTTCTTTAGGAGAAGATGAAGTTTTGGGTTTTATTTTTTATTCTAGAAAAGTGACTTAATTGGGGTAAATTTGAGTATGAAAATCTAAACATTTTAGGATCAAGTTAGGAAGAAAAACCAAAAACCCCTAACTTTCTAACTTAAAACCACCTAGCTTGCAATATTTGGCTCACCAAGGGCACTAGGCGACTCACCAAGTGGAACCTTTGTCCACTAAATTTTTCAGAATGCCTCCCCAAGGAGGTAGCCTACTATAAGATGCACCAACCTTGTTGGCGAGCCCCAACCTAGCTCCCCTAAAATTTACAATAGCTAGGTAATGGGGACAGTCCACTAGGTGGCCCCAAGTACACCTTAGTGTCTCGCCAAGTCACTTGGGAGACAATTCTACCCCTCGCTAAAATGTCCTTGCCCTCTTTCTTGACTCTTAACCCATTAATTTTAGTTCTAGTTTAGTGTACACATTTCCGAAATGTTACACTAAAAGTTTTAAACTCTGACTAGTCAAGATCAAATAGAAGTCAAGCTCACAATGCTTGTTTCAAATACAAATTCAATATCAACAAAAGCATCCAAATGCCCTTATATTCAAGAGTGATTCCATTTCCACATAAAGCTCATCATAATTCAGAAATTTAAGGAATCAAACCAAACTCTTACACTCTTAAATATAAACACATGCACGATTCTATCCATAGGCTTGCCCGTATTTACCAATCAACATGATATTGAACTCTATCAAGATCATGAAGGTCTTTCAAGGGTTGTACGGTGATGAGGGTAAAGGTATGATCATTACTGATTTCTACCTTCATGAAGCATGGCTTGAATTTCACTTTTCCTCCTTTTCTTTCACTTTTTTTCTTATCAATCTACCCTAAGTTCTTTCAAGCATAGAGTTTTTGTCCATGCATAAATTGCATTACAACATTGTTTTTTAATATTTTTCTTCGTTTTTTTTATGTACTCCTTTTTTTTTATATAGAGTGGTTCCATATTTTTCAACACCATTCTTCAAGGGTGAATTTTTCACAAACTTCTTGACTTTCCTCACTTTCACCGCACCCCTAATTTAGGCTTTTGGCCAAGGTTGGCTATTCAAAAGGACCAATTCTCTATGAAAGTTTTAGGTGGGGAATAAAAAGGAAAAATATGTTCATGTTTCATCTTACAAAAAGGTTAGGCTTAAATTGTGACAATCTAGGTTCATACTCTTATAAGGTGGTCACAAAAAGGTATTATAGCAATTCGGTTTACTCTCCAAAATTTGTTCCTAAGATAATTTCTTTCATTCACCAATGTTTTTTAATTGGAAGAATAAGGCATTTTCTATGTATTACCAAACACATATTTCAAGGACATATTACAACACACGACACTCAACATAATCATCAATCAAGTCTCTACGAATTGAGCTCGCATGAACAATTATCACATGACAAATTTCAACAATTTTCTAGTCACAATTAGATGCTAAGAGTTCACTCGTGACTTATGCAACTCAATTTGCCTTATTGGATTTGCACAAACATATTGTTCAATTAAAAACACTACTAAAGTCATTAGTATTGATTGCAAACAAACTCCTATATAAAAAGAAACAACTACACATTAACAAAACACAAAAATTAGGAGGAATATCATAATTTGGATAAAAACCAACATTCACATTTCAACTAAAAACCAATAATTACAATAATAAGAATCCAAAACAAGATAAACATAGCCGAAAGGGATAGGTATGAAGATATGTCACCCACCAAACAAAAACAAACATTATCCTCAATGTAAAATAAAGTTATTATCTCAATATTAAAACAAAAAAATAGTCTAGATCTTGAGTCAGGCTAAGCTTAAGATGAACATTGCATATCATGGGATGTTTGAATCTTGGCATTAGTGCCTGGATTATCTCAATCAACAACTTTTTCTCCACTATTTCACCCTCTAGATCCTTGATGTTATCATACAGAGCCGCATCATGAGTCCTAAGCTCCTCTTCATCAGTATCCAACTCATCACCATTATTAGCTAAAACAATATATACAGTCGCAGTAACTAGAGGGATCTCAAAATTAGCTAGCATCTTTGAACTCAAAACCTCAAGAAGGTCCACAGTTCAAAAAAACATAGAAAAATCAATGTATTTGAGCTCATCCTTGTCAAGCCTCAATCCAGCAACCTCGACTCTCAAAGACATATGATCCTCGGGTTTGTGATCTCCATTAGTACATGTTTTAACTCACACAGTGATGGATTCCAAGGCTAATTCATGTTCGGTAATCAACTCTCTATGCTCTCACAACTTCACTCGGATATGGTTTAAGGAAGCAACAATAATTTCCTCAACCTTGGAAGCACAAACGTCTACGAATTGGGCTAGATAGTCCATATTGTAGACGGAATTTCCTTTTTCGGATGGAAATAGGCGAGAAACAACAACAATTGTACTAGCAAACGTAAAAGGAGCAGTAGTAGTACTAGGAGTACATGAAGGTGACTGGATGAGTGGGAGGCGTTGTATCTGACCAACAGATTTAGAATAAAACTTGGGATGTTTAACACCGACGTACTTTTCTCTACCCTGCCACATATCTGGTGTACTCGACCTAAATACTACGAAATAAGTAGAAATAAATGAGAGTCACTTCCACACTAGTTGGGCCCAAAAGGTTTTATGGATCATGCACAATATTTTATTCAACAACAGGAATGGTAGCGATGTCTGGATCTGTTGGCCCTATGGTAATGTTTACTTATAAATGATCATCTTGATATTTTAGTATATCACAATCAAATAGGAAACCCACAACAAAGATTCTTCTATGCCGAGTAGGGGACTTATTCTGGGATGGATTAACATCAATGGGTGCCTAATGAAGAAAAATTAGTACACACAACTAATTTAGAAACCTCTAAATCTAGACCCCGGGCTAGATATATGGCAGTGTAATTGTTAGAAATCAAAGGGTCTAACAATCCCTTAAGGTTTCCAAGATCTTCTTCCAATGTTATGCAAGACAATGTTTAAATTCATTGGACGGTGCACCCTAACACCTCAATTATGCTTCCGAACAGATAGACGTCAACCTCTTTGTTTACTTGGACCACTAAGGTCAATAAATGTAAATGAGTCTCTTTTTTATTATTCGATGAGACTATTTCCAATATTCGCGAGGATCTCAGACCCATTGAAGGTATATATGAGCCTCACCGCTGTTTTGAAATATTTCCGAATTTATGGAAAGAATGGTTTGTCCCCACACAACTCACTACCTATCCACCACTCCATGAGTGGATAAAAATCTTCAATTCATAATTATACGCAATGACAATGTTCAGATATATTCATCAAACTGAGATGAAGGTGCGTGTACCAGGGCACTGGTGGTCCCAGCGTAAACTGTCTGTGCTTAAGTGGAGGGCAGTGTTGGAGTGAGAGAGAGTCTTGCCGAATTATGTAGCGCTTTGGAGACAACTAAGATTTCTCCACTAAAGGGTATGGTCATCCTTTGGCGTCTGCAAGAAGTTTGATTAATCTAAAAACCCGAATTTAATCCCTAAGATTAAGATTCCAAAGTGGTGAGGGTTGGTGTTAATAAATGTCTTTGTTTAGGTGGGGGAAAACAACTAGATTTGGAGACGTAGGTCCATACATTTATTGGTACCTTTTAACCTTGTTAGAGGGAGTTTGGTTGGGTTTTAATCGTTGAGGGGAAGATTTTTTAAACTAACCGAATTTTTATATCTGTTTCATGGGTTGTTAGTTCTGTTCGGGGGTACTTTGGGTGTGTAGCCATATATCCACGACAACACACGTAAAAAAATGTATCAGAACTAGTCCGATAAAGCATCAAGTTAAAAACAAAAGTTGCAGAAAAACTCTGCCGATCACGACTGGTGAGTCGCGAGAATCATTTGGCGAGAGGCTTAGATAGATTAACCTTAAGATAAAAAAAATGCCACAAAATTCAAACATTTGACAAAAGACCAATGTCAATTTGGAGATTTGCCAAACTTAACTCGTAAAGCAAGGGTAGCTCGCAGGAAAAACATAGAAGTCTTTACAAAAAATTTAGTTCTGAACAACGGGTGATCGCAAAGGCATTCAGTGAGTCACCGAGGTAAACCTCAATGATACAAAAGATATCACTGAGTTATAGAGGTTAACAAACTAAACTTTCAAGGGTAAAAAAGTTGATATAATAAACACTCAATTACACCTCCTTAGATAAGTAAAAGAAGTCGTTGTCAAAAAAACTACCCAATGTAGGTTCGGGTCGACTCCATGAGGATATGCTTGTAAGACCTCAAAAAGTAGTAATGAACAGAGCCTAAAATGTGTGATTGTGATTTATAAGGTCCTAAAGAAGCTCTATTATATGGTGTTGAGGGTAGTGTCTAAGAGTTTAGGTGCATTGGAAGTCAAAGGTAATAAAGGACGAACGCAATAAGACGATCGACGACTAACGTCACCTATGGCCTCATAGTGGTTATATGTGTCCATGTCTTATTATGATGTTCTAATGTCCTTAAAAGAGTTATGTGTCATATATAGGTAGTCTGTGTTGCAGTTTCGTGGCAGTTCGGAGAAGGTTCAAACGTCCATTACGTTAGAAAATATATGCTTTAAAAGACCTTTTTATTTTAGGCCAATTCGTCGAGTTTTACCGTTGTTCATTATGGATGGGAAATTCAAGGGGAGGGGATAAACCGATACAATCATGTTGGGTTTGTGAAACGTCCGGCGCAAACCTTCCAAGGACAACCAAGGGTCCTTGAATAAGTATTCCCAAGGACCAAACAAGGGTCCTTGACTAAGATTCTCTATTAGTATTGAATTGTGGCCCAGCTGCCAAGTGGTTTTTGTGTCTTAAGATGCCTGATGAGACTTAGTATTTCCTATTTCTTTATATGAAACGCGTTTTGAACAACTATGATAGTTTGTGAAAAATTTTAATTTCGACAGTACTTAACTGATGTAGCATAACGATATGTAAGGCTTGTACAAACCTGTGAGAGGTCACGTACGCCGGCTTGCAAATCCGAGATTTCCCCTAATTCTAGGGTGTGGTTTCAGGATGTGACAAGATTGGTTCTTAGGAATAGATGGGAATTGTAGTATTCGTAATTGAAAAAGTTCATCAAGTCACGTCTGAGAGGTTCGTGACCCTCAGTTTTAAGTTGCGACACATCTATGGGCGGAGAGAGTATAAGACGATGATTTCCTTCTTTTATACTCATTGTCGTGACATAGAGGTGAAAGTTCTGTTTCTTCAGATTTCTTGTGTTTCTAGGAATATGAATACGCGAAGGACACCGGGCTAGGAGAATTGAGGAGGATGAGGTGCACGAAGATATTCCACCTCAAGTTGAGGAGTGAGCAAGTCCTCAAGGTGCTCAAGTTCCTCAAGGTGATAAAAAAGTCCCTCATATGGGAGGAGGTGATGATCCCTCGGATTGAGTAAGTAATAGGATATTAAGGAGGGCTTGCTTGATTTAGCACGAGCCGTGACTACACACGTGCATTGCGTATGGTGCTAGGAGGAAGGAGAATGTTAGGGAGAGCAATTATAACCGTCTAAATGATATATATTGTGAGGATGACTCCTCCATCCCTTTCTTGGCTCTAAGGGGGAGAGGATCTCCAAGAGTTTACCAGATGAGGTGTATAAGATGGTGCACATGCTTGGGAGGAAATCTAGGGAGGAAAGCGGAGTTGGCTTTTGTATCCATTGAAGGATGTGGCTCAAGTGTGGTGACACACAATGTAAAAGGTAATAGACCGGAGGAGTCGGGTACTATTGAGTAGGAAGAATTTTAAAAAGTTTTTCTTGGTAAGTTACTTCCCGTGAGAGTGAAAAGTTAAGGGAGAGGAGGTTACAATCTCAAAGCAAGGCAAATGAGTGTTGAGGCATGGACTAATGCTTTAAAATTACTCTCAGCTGGGCCAAATATGCTCCATTCTCTGGTGTCACATCGAAGGGGATGAAATGAGTCGTTTGTGACAGGATTAACCGAACTTAATAATGGAAGGAATCTCATATGGAGATGTACATGATGATGATGATATGACTGTAGCAGCACTCATGGGGTATGCAAAATCAACGAAGAAGTCTATACTAAGAGGGGATGGCTAGAAACGTGAAAGGGTTGGTCTAGTGATCATGAGAAACAGGTTAAAAACAGGGCGCAAAAACAAGAAGACCTAGGAGTGCTAATGGAAATTTTATAAAGAGATGAATCCTTCAAAATGAAAAGCTACATGTGTCATTGTGGAAAATAGGCACTTTGGGAAGTGTCTAGTTGGTTACTTAGTGGTTGCTATGGTTGTGTAAATATGATCAGTAAGGTGAAATATGTCCTATCATTGTGTCTAAGAGGAAGAGAGAGTAACACGTTTCTCCTAAGTTGCTACAAAAGGCTGATTCTAAATAAGTAGGCGTTTATGTGCACTCCGAGCAAGGGATCAAAGCCGGATGGAGAATGCATGTATGAGACGACGGTAAAATCCTTGTATCTTTTTTTTATACGTGATTTCTTTAAAGTGGGGGTGGTATGTTGAGAAGAGGTATATAATGATTAGAAGTAGGTTGATTATGTGAATGTGTTATGAGTTTTGTTGAAATGAATTTATGAATTCTTGCATTGTGTTTTTATGAAGCATTGATGTGGTGTAAGATGGTTTATATGGTGTACTTGCATTAATAGCATGTTATATTAGTGGGAATTACCATAAAAGTTGCATTTGAAAATTGGTGCTAACTTCACTGCTAAGGTGCTAGTAGTTCCTGTACGAGTTTTGGAATTTGACTAATGAATCTTTGGTTTAAAAAATTTTTTGTAATGTGGTTAGAACTGATTTATATTAGTATGATAGTTAATTTTAAAATGAGTTTTCGTTTATTGGAATGAAACATATGTGTTTTCTAGCATGATGAGTATAAATATTTTCATTGCTTGTTTTGTTGTGAATATCTTGACATGTGAACTGATTTTTTCTTATTGAATATGTGTACTATGGTAGTGCATGAAGCTTCTAGTTAAATCTCATTCTAGGAAGTGTTTGGAGAGTGGCAAGTGTCATTAGGAGGAAAGTTGTCCAAGTGGGGACGATTGCAAGACCTCGAAGATGAATAGGTAAAAGAGCTAAGAAATGTTGTATTGAAATTCTAAGCTCCTAAAAGGTCTATTTATGGCATTTGAAGTAGTGTCTAAGAGTTTAGGTGCATTGGAAGTCGAACATCAAGAGACGACGAGATGTTCGATGACTAAGTCAACCTATGTTACTCATATTTGGATTCTATGTGTCCATGTGTGATTCATGAGGTATTGAGGTCCTTAAAGAAGTTATTATGGAAATATCATAGATGTTGTAGAGTTTTGTGGAGTTAGACGTCCAATGTCATGAAGTCCATGAGTTCGAAAGATGTGATTCTCGAAAGACATTGTATGTCTAGGCATGTTTCGTCTAGGTTTACATGTTGCTTGGAGGAAAATTCGCTGTGAGAGGTGATAAACGCGTATCAAAATATGTTTGGGTTAACGTCCCGGGCAAAGATCCCCAAGGACCACACAAAGGGTCCTTAACGAGGACCCATGTTGTGGTCAAACTGCCAAGGTGCTCCCCTACTATGGCAATCGACGGCGGTGGCCTTGTGGGAAACGCCCCGTAGGTCGGTGGGGGGAGTGTTTAGGTTGTACTATTTAGGAAGATAATCTAACAAGTTCCAGTGGTGTTTGGAACCCATCGACGAAGGCCATTGCACGACCGTGCATGGCCTACGCCCGTCGATGGGGTCAACCGTCAATGGTGTCGGTATTATGCGCAGTTCACTGCAAATTGAGGGGGTGAACTTTTATTCGTCCAACATCCAAATAAGAGTATTGAAGGTTTTTTAGGGGATTTTGGGATTTTAAATGTGTCGATACGGTCTAAAACCACATTGAAGACTTCATTTTCTAAATCAAAATCCCAAATCCCTTAGAATTCTCTCTAGGACTCCATTTAAGTCCAAAATTAAGAAGGGCTTAAGGTGACGAATTGAGTGGACATTATCAGGTATGGATATTGATCCTCTAAATTCTCTTCATAAAGATCCCCAATTCTCAAGATATTTTAGAAGTTTAAAGGTGAATAATCCTATTCATGGCTTCTATTATGGGGTCGAAATTTATGTATCTAAAAACAATGAATGATGGTTTATTGATATTTATTGATTATGTTACCTAAATTAACTTTAAATCCATGAAGTTGGATGAACCTCGTTTTGACTACGTTGTGGGTTACTGATATTAACTAAATGTTGTTGAATTCTAGTGTATATTTTATATGGGATCCAATGATGTAAGAATTGTGTTCACTTGATATCTAGGTCATCGTAGCTTGCTGCATCTCTAATGAATTGACCTAGGTTTCATGGATATCATCGTTTCTACAATTGATTATTTTTCATGTCTATTGGAAGAGCCTTATGGTATTTGATTGGATGATTAGCATCGTTTGAGGGTGATTGAGGATGTTGTGTGGTAAGCTTGCCCTATTCTCTTATCTTGCTTGTACTTGACACTTCATTTATGTTGTGATTCGTAGGGTCATTTGGTGGTACATGTTATGGTTTAATGGTAATTGATGTGGTTATTTGTGGGAGTGATTATGTGAAGTATGATCCATATTACCTACATGAAAGTATGGAAGTTTGATGTTCATTAGGAATCATGTTAGACTAGACTACGTGCTTATATGGAGTCTTAGAGTTGATGCAGGAATGTTACAATTACTATAATAGTCTAAATGGTATTATGATGATGTTGGAGAAAGGTATAGGGTGGTGACATAACCATGATAAGGTATCTAAGGTTTAAGGAATGATATACTATAGCGGTGGTAAGGTGAAAGAATGGGTG
Source organism: Solanum habrochaites (assembly GCA_027704765.1). Classification (NCBI taxonomy): domain Eukaryota; kingdom Viridiplantae; phylum Streptophyta; class Magnoliopsida; order Solanales; family Solanaceae; genus Solanum; species Solanum habrochaites. The sequence continues at coordinate 126,978 of JAKWJA010001223.1, forward strand.
TCTTGTTTGGTAGTACTTGTGTCCCTTTCTTGATATATGATTGAATTATATGAGATTAGATATATCTTGACGAGGTTGCTTAAGGCATCCTTTATGTATAAATGAAAGATATGTGAGACTGTAGAGTGATGTTAAGCAGGACACGTACGTGGTAAAGGTTTTAGGTTATGAATGTTGAAGTCAAAAGCCTGTAATGGTATCCTTCATGTAAAGAAATGGTGGGAACTGAATTTTGGGTTAATTGGCTAGAATAGATCATATTAATCCTTAGGAAATTCATAATGAGCTATATTGTCGCCATTGGAAGGGCTATAAGACCTAGTGGACCTATTTGGTTAGGGTAAAGTGATTGGGTTATGAAATATATAGGAACCCTCTTAATGTGATCCTTTAATTAAAACTACTCTATTAGAACTTAAGGGCTGAAACCGACTAATTTGGTTATACGAAAGTAGCTCTACTTGATAATGAGACTAGAGTACAATGTACCTCTAAGACTAGGAGTGCATAAATCCCTTCAATATTCCTTAACCATGGCCGATATGGTAGGTGTCCTAGTTCTACCTTGGCAAGTAGACACCCTTATCGTAAGTATGTTAGATACTCACTCCTCTCCGGATTCCATGTCTAGCTATCATGGTCTGAATGTCGGTTTTTGATTGCCTTCTCAATCATGTGGATACTTACTAGCATTAGAGAAGTTGTATGAAGTTTAGGTAGTGGTATGATACGCCCTATCTTACATTGCACAATAGGCTTTGAAGGTGTTCGTTAGAGTCCCCTAGGTCTTGTCTAATACATTACTTGAAGTCCCTTTATTGGATGATGATCTTAATGACTAATGACCTAAGCTGAACTGATGTCATGAAGTATGTAATGAAATGTACTTCCTAGAGTAGTTAACGGGTTTGTCCTAGTTAAGGTTGAGTGGCATAGGTAATGGTCACTACTCCGTATCTTTTCCTCCTCCTAGATGAGTTTTAAGAATGACTCTATTTAGGGAAGATTTTGATTATGTGACATGATCCGAACTTAGGAATTCTTAATGATTCTTTAGTAGACTTAAAGAGGTCAAACCTCATGGACGTTATCTTCTTGGATCTACTTAAGATGTCTTTGATAGCTGATAGGAATGTCATATCATCTATTGGCGTTGATACTTTTGCTGGTCTTGAAGTTTGTATGTGACACATTATAAGTAATCTTAGGGTCCTTTAGTCCATATTTAGATAGGTTCACTGTGGTCGGTAGATTTTTTGTGGTTCCTTAATGATCTTAGATATCTTTAAGTAGGATAATTACATGACAATCAGTGTCTTAATTGAAGAACGAAATTTCCCATGTAGAGTGAAGAGACTTCACTCTAACATGAATAGACACCTCAACTGTAACTAATCTTAAAAATGTGATGTTTTTGTTTAAATGTTTTCCTTATGTTTTTCTTAAGTTGATAAATGTTCTTCTTTATGATTTTAATTGTGATATTTAAAAGAAAATATGCATATTTCCAAGAAATGTCGTTTTCTATTTTTATAGTCATAATTCCATACTTATACATGTGGTTGTACTAAACCCATATTTTTGTATCTATCTGTTATAGTTTGTGGGTAGGTGAGGAGTGATATATCGGGTTCCACTGTATTTTTAAGACCTTTTCCTTAAGTTTAGTGTGTGTCCAAAATCTTTCTGTATTGTTTTTATGTAAGTTTCTCTTATTTGCAGGAAATATGTCCTTAGATGTATGCGTAAGTTTTTGAAGAGAAATATAGAGAACCCCCTACAAGCTTGTGACGTCCATATGTGGCATCGTAGTGAAGTTGGCTGAAGGAAGATGGGGAAGTCTGACCTGTTTGGGATTCGAAAGTCCACGATAGTCTGTCCCTGCTGGTTCGTCGTGATGATCATAGAGTAGTCCCTCCAGTACCCAAATTCAAGAATTTTAAGTATTTTTGGAACGAATACCCCGCGTACCGCCTGCTTTGGAACGGTCGCGTCATACCTATTCGTTGAGGGAGATAAAGAAAGAAGCAGAAAAAATTTTGTGAAGTATGGGATGACGGAGGCCAATAACGGCCCGTCTTGACTACGATAGCCCGTCACGATTTACTTCAACCAAACTATTTTGACATATTTTACATATTTAGAAACCGTCTTTTATTAGGTGTTTTGTTTTTATTTATAATTAGTTCGAAAACCTCATTTTTGGGTTGACTCTTTGATGTTAGACTTTTTGAGAGGGAATTTTTTTGATAGTTTATACTTTTGGATAATCTTTAGTTGTCTCTTGTTCATGTATTTGAAGGATAATTTCCTTCCTCAATTGTTCACTTTTCTGGAATTGATTGGGTGCTTTTGGTGCTGATTAATCAAGTGAATTTTCTGGATTTTTATTCCTTCTCATCTAGTAAGTGCATGAATTCGTTATATTAAATATGAATAATGTGATTATGACCATGTGTAACTAAACTCCATAACTATGGTGTGGGACCATGGGTGAGATAATAGGTCAAATCTAACTAATAAAATAGCAATTAGAATAGTTCTGCATGTATTGATAATTCTTTCATTTGAAGTCTTTTTAAACGATGGCCAATGTTAGACTCACCTTAATGCTACTTGCCTGACCAAGAGGTAGATAATACGAACGAATTACAACATAGAATTTATTGTATAACTTTCTAATACGCTAGTGTCGATTGGTACGAGGTAATAACTTAGTCAAATATCGAATATAATTCTTTATATGAGGTAAAGATAAGGGTTAGTATAAGCAAACACGTAGCCGACCAAGGTGCGGCGTGAATTTTCTATATGCCGGACCAATGATTTAGAGAAATACGATATATTTATCACTTTACTCTGCAGATACTAGAAAGGAACTGTGAGAGTTTTGGGACTATCAAGTTAGAGAACCTGTGGAAAACACTTAACCCTAGTTTACCTTTATTAATTGTTAAGCTCTAACCTTAAATCTGTTAGTTTTTTACTTAATTTAGTTAATTATTTTCATTACTTTAGATATCACAAACCCCCCTTTATTGTCTTTTGTTTTTTAGGAAAATAATTGACTAAATAATAGTAATAATAGAATAAAGTTAAGTCTGAACTATTTTCCTCGTGGAACTATCCCACCCAACTTGATTAGTTGGGTTTTTTCCTTGATGGGTGGATGACACCGCTACCGCTTAACTCCTTCTTATTTGAGAAGTAAGTTGAGCGTATCAAATTTTGTTCCGCGCCGGAGAAAGTAGCTTTTAGAGTAACTTAAACTTAATACTAAGTTTTAGTTAATATTTTCTTAATTTACGTTGTTATTGTTTTTTTATATCTTGGCAAACTAACTTTCTTGTATCCAAGATACTATAGGAAGAGAACCCTTTTTTTTTCCCCATGACCCCACGAATTAGAGCGTTACCCTGAGCCATATGATCGAAACTTGGTATAATTTTAAAAAATGATGATACTCTAACGCCAGAACATCCCAGCTCCGGTTGATGTTCATAGTCGTTACTACCCGATGATCCTTGTTAAAATCAACCAAGGGGACAAAATCCCGCTCCAGTTCCTCAGAATACTACAGAGCTAGGATAATATTATGGCCTTTGATGGGCCACTTGTCCTTTCCCTCCCTCCTCTACCGAAGGCCCACCTTCGTGTAACTAGTAGTCTGATGCAAATGCTCATTCAACTGCTAGAGTTTTGTTTTCAGGGCAATTGTGTAAAAGTTGTGTAGGGAGGCCTAAATTGATTTGGATGTAATAGGGCTTAGAGTATGTCCTCCTCTCTCTTGAGCTAGTGGCTGCTATTTTGTTTAACTGAGCTCCCTTAAATCAAATTTCACTTGGAACCAACTAGGGGACTTTTTCTTAGCACTTTCTACCCGTCCGCCAAAAAACTAATACAAGACACAGAGTGAACAACTTGTGGCACTACCGGAAGTCAATTAGAAGTTCTTGGATATATTCACTTCATTTTTTTGAGAAGTGTCCCAAATCACTGCATAGATGATTAGTCACTGAAGTAATACCTCTCTATATCGGGGCTCGGATATAATCATATAAGCGGTATTGGATACTACCGGGTGGCTTCATGGGGATTGTACTTATGCCAAATTTCCCGAAAAGTTAGAGAAAATCTCCCATAATAATCAAGTTTTGGAGTATGGAAGTCAAATCACTGAAGGAAATACTTTCGGGGGCATGTGCAATCCCACAACCAATCCCCAGCCATAGAATCCTATTCGTGAAGACTGCCTCAAAGAGAACTTATCTTGGGTTGGTATTAAAATATGTAACTGGGGTGCAGAAAATATAATGCAGTTAACTACTTTCTAAACCACACCAACAAATGATGAATGTTATTGTTTGAGAAGGATTCCTAATGCGGTAATGAGCGGATGGTGGTTTCCTACTGAGTGCCCAAGGCTCAATCCGGATAATTGGCGCCAAGGTCAAGGAAACCAGGTCGGATCTATGGTACTATCACCGGGAGGTTCATTATGTCCGAAGATGAAATACATAGAACCCGCGTACAACCACTTCACATAGGGTACCATGGGAACTAAGAAATGATACGAATGTAGCCCTTGTGCCTGTCAAAATTCGTGAAGTTACTCCTAGGGATGGTGATGTAGTATGATGCGAGTTAGGGTATGTTGCAACAAATGAGGAGGAGGTTCGAATGCTTGTGATGAGCACACCTAAAGAGTTAAGGAGTGATTTAAACGGAATATGGGGGTAGAATTCGATACACATGCAATATCGATTAAGCAGCATGATTTACCATGCCTAATTATCTGTCAATGTAAACCATGTCAACCGGGCACCTTACTAGCAAACTGTCCAAATCCAAAAAATGATGGACACTGCATGACATCACTACTTCGCTGTAGTAAGCAACAATTTACCCACCTATGCCATCTATGATGAAAAAGTGATAAAAGATATGATAAAGTGGTAGAGGTTAGTGATGAAGTAAAAGAGAACACTGGTAAAATATGGTGAAGTGCCTTGAAATGTAACTCCGCTTCCTATAACCACCACCTCCCAGTTTCCTCAAAGATTAGTGAAAAAGAACGAGGATTGTAAATTCGGCGTTTTTATAACAATGTTTAAGCAGATTTTCTATCAATCCCTGTGGTAGAAGGCTTTAGAACAAAGTCCCTGTTATGCCAAGTTTATGAAAGAATCTGGTTTTTATAATGAAAAGATTTCGTCACATGGAGGATGCTGATAGAAGTATCATTGTAGTGTTGTTGCTCAGATCTCTAGTACAAGAAGAACATCCTGGTGCTCACTGTTCCTTGTACATTCGGGTATTAATTTTGCAAAAGCATTATTGATCTGAAGCAATCATAAATCTCAAGCCCTCTCGATTTACAAGAAGTTTGGTTTGGGTGACCAAAGCTCCCTACCAAAACGATGCAGCTAATGATTGCAGACCGACACTAAAAATGCATATGTGATACTCCACGATGTCTAAGTTAGTAAATTGGAGTCCGTCTCATATTTCTGGCAATTTTGTTTATTCTTGATTGTAAGCAATTTTGAATTGCATATTATTCTGTAGGTCATTCCTTGATTCGGGTAGAACCTTAGTTGATATTAAAGAGGGGCAATAATTTCTGTTGTGAACAATGAAAAAGTGCCTTCAACATTTTTAGGTCCATTCAGATGTGGTGATCTCCACTAAGTAATCTGCTATAACGATCCTACAAAGTTGTTGAGTCCATTAGAACACAAATAGAAGAACGTCTAGGTATACAAGCTTAGCGTCAGTGAACTGAATTTTGATAACGATTGAATGAAGAGTTATGGGTCATTAGTCGGCGGATCTTGATCGAGGTGAGTTTGGTTTAAACCAAGAAAATATGAGTTAGACATGAAGATTGCGAGTCTCTACCCCGCGAAACCATCCATAGAGGAGGCGCCAAATTTAACTAAAAGCTCCCCACCCTCATCTCAGGTATGAATTTCTTTAGGAAATGTACACTTTACCGTAACATTGCATCAGTCTGATGAACACAATGTTTTGAGAGTTTGGGTAATGTGTTAAAGTTCAAAGAGGTCTATTTGGGTGGACTATTGCCGAATATTATTGGGATCCTCCTAGAGTGTTATTCTCATAAAACCAACCATTTCCGATCATAAGCCAGTATTGAGAACCAGAGACGCTTAATCCCCTTGCAAAGAGATCATTACAAAGTAAATAATTAAATGGGTTGATGCCAGATTAATCTATCTGATCCGCTGATATGCAACTTTATGTAAGCCCTTTTAAGTGTTTACTAAGAAAGGGGAATGAATGTGGTCCCCCAATGATAAAATGAACCCGTTTTCCAATGAGACCGGTTACTGTGAGGGTGTGTATGGATTCCCGTAAATTTTATTCATGGACCAAAACACACCATTTTCCTATGCCTTCATGGATCAGATGTTGGATAGACTTACGGATATAAAGGGTGGTACTGTTTTCTTCTTGAGGATATTCGGGGTATAATCCGATTTCTATTGTCACTAGAGATTAATGAGAAAACCATCTTTACTTGTCCATATGGAACCTTTGCTTTTAAGAGAATGTCCGTTTTGCTTGTGCACTTACCCTCCACTTTCAGATATATATGATGTCGATATTCTCTAACATGGTGGAGAGACATTTGAAGTTTTTATGGATGATTTTTATTTTATGTGGTTGGTGAATCATTTGAGCCGGTGGTTTTGAACCATTTCTGAGGTCCTTAAGAGATGTGAAGACTGCAATTTCGTTGTACTAAAATTGGGAAAAATTCCACTTCAATGGTTAAGAAGGTTAATTTTTGGGGTCATTGCTGTTCTGAAAAAGGCATAGAGTTTTTGATTCGACGAACTTAAGGTCGAGTAATATAGAGACTTCCCCAACACCTATCTATTAACAGTTTGTGAGAAGCGTTCTTGGCATGCAGGTTTTTCCCTGAGAATCATCCAAAGATTTTTTCACAAATTGCACACGGTTGTGCAACTGCTAGAGAAATATTGTCATTTAATTTTGTGAAGCCAGTCGTATACGACATTCGGCGAGCACAAGAAATATTGGTGTTTGCACCATCATTATTTCTCCGAGATTGGAACATTTTCCATGAGGTGATGTGGCGATGCTAGTGGGGTTGCCTTTGTGTGGTATTGGGACAAGAGGAACAAAAATCCATTACATCAATTTACTATGCTAGTAAGCCGAATGAAGTCCAAAGAACTACACAGTGACTGAGCAAGAATCTTGGAGTGTCTTTTGATTTTGAAAAATTTTCGCTCCTTTTCGAGGTACAGAGTTATAGTGCATAGTGACCATTCAACATTGAGAGTTGGGATGGAAAAGAAGGATGCAAACCTAGGTTTGGATTCTTGGGTATTACTTCGAACAAGAATTTGACTTGAAAGTTAGGGATAGAAAATGAACCGAAAATCAAGTTGCCGATCACTTTGTCCCTTCTAGTAAGATGAAGCATGGATAGTTAGGGTATAAGACTGTAATTGATGATCTTTCCCGGATAGCATGTATGTGTTGCCTCACAATACTTGATTCCATGGTTTGGGGCAAGATTTTCCCGACTATCTGGCTAGTGATAGTTACTTTATATCGGACTTGTCCCTTTCATCAAAGAAACAGTTTCATGTACGATGTGAAGAAGTTCTTTTTGGTATGAACCATACTTTATATAGAGGAGTTGTGCCGACGGGGCTATTGGAGTTGGGTTTGCCAGAGATGTGAGAGTTGAGTGTTTTAGGCATTGCCCCATTTTCTCACCCATTGGTGGGACATGCATAGTGTATCATGAATCGCTCATAAGATATTCAATGTGGTTACCAATTGGCCAACTCGTAATTAAGATGCCATTAGTTTTCTAAAGCAGTTGATAGATGCCAAATAGATGGCGGCATTTCAGAAAGCAAGAGCTCCTCTAACCTCATTCTTTGTGATTGAATTATTTGATTTTGGGGTATTGACTCTATGGTCCTTTTGTGAGTTCTCATGGAATGAAGTTATTTTTAGGAGCGGTTGATTTATGTATCGCATGGGTGGAAGCGATCCTCCCTCGCAAAAATGAAGGGAAGAGTGTCACTGCGTTCTGAAAAAGAACATATTCTTCTCGATTCGGTACCCCAAGGAAATATTAGTGATTCGGGGTCCCACTTTTGAAACAAATGTTCAGGGATTATTGGAGAACAATGGTGTTCTCCAAATGTGGCCACTCCTGTACCATCCACCTCAAACTAGTGGGGGCAGTTTAAAAGTGTCACATATTGAGATCAAACAGATAATGGTCAAAAACAGTGCAACGCTGTAAGAACGGATTGGTCAAGGAAGGCTTATGATGCTCTTGGGCCTACCGGATAGCGTATAAGACTCCCCATGGGTATGTCCTGCCATACCAACTTGGTATCTGGTAGCTGTCATACTTCTGGTTGAATTAGAGAATAAATCCCTGTGGATTGGAGCGAAGCTGCAAAACAATGGTTACTGGGTTGAATGAACTCGAGAATTTCTCCTGAAAGCTTATGAAAGATCTCCCTCTACAAAGAAAGATGAAGAAATACCATGACCAAGAATTAAAAACGAGAGTTTTATGGTTGCGATTTGGTGTTTATTCATTCTATGTGCTCCTTGTTTCCGGGCAGCTCAGTCCAAATGGACCGGGCCCTTACTTTTGGGTCACTAACTATTCCCTTCATGAGCAGTTTTAGTGGAAAAAATGAGGGTGTGCGGTTTAAGGTATGGACAACGAATAAAAATCTATTTTTGGCATGCTGAAGCCGCGATGAAGTGATCGAGCATATAATCTTGAATTAAGTCTGAGTAATCAGTGCCTTCGGCGTGCCGGACGTTAAATCATGCGCTGGTTGGGGGGGCAAACCAATACTTATAGTGTTTTGTTTCTATTTATGGTAACAGTTTTCGACTAATGGTTTAAATTTTCAGTTAGCCTCACCAAGAAATTCGGCATAAATAACTCTGCAACATTCACACATTCACTGGTACGGATACATTGTGGATCGTCACGCTTCTTGCTATGGACCCGTGCACAAAAAATGATCCGTCTTTCCATTCATTTTTTTTCATTTATTGTCAAAATTAGGTCCCCATGACAGACCGCCACATATTGCGACGGACCATCGTTTGGGGACTCGTTGGTCCTAACCAGCAACACCCGACCCGACCCCAGCTTAAACATTTTCAAAATTTTTCATCAACCCCCCACCCACTCATTTCAACCGCTTCTTTCCCTCTTTCTCCCCTTCCCTCCCTTTCACACTTCACCTTTTCTACCTCTATTGCTCTATCAACGGATCATTCCCTAAATCCCCCCCATTCCCGAAAATCTTCTTTCTACCGGTTTGGAGTCTGCTGCTGTGGGTTCTGCTCGTGATAACCAAGTGTCTCACTTGCTTGTTTTTCTCCCTTCTCAGGTATGTGTCTCCTTATCTCTAACGATTTACATTGCATTTTTGTTTTTTCAATGACAATTAGCGTATTTCTGTTTTGTGACTTTCATTTTTTTGAGCTAATTTTTGTCTGACCTAGGTGAGAATCCACAAATTCCTTGTTAAAACTCAAGAATTGGTGCTTTATCATTGCTAGTTTTCGCTACGTATTTTGGGTTTAGAAACATGTATGTTACTACTAGTATTCTTTTTGAGTCATAGGGGATGATTGTGCCATCCTCAGTTCTTTCACTGAATGAACAGAACGAGACCCCAATGACGGATCGTCATACCCACGACAGACAGTGCGATGGACCCCGTCGTTCCCAACGACGTCCTTCTGCACACCGTCATGTTGTCAGAGCCCTGTCCTAAGGGTCTCCAACTTTTCTAAGTGTCCTCTGATGGACGTCATTAACAGGCGTCCGTCTGCACAACCGTCAATTTGTCAAAGACACTTGTACAAGGGTCCTCCACTTTTTTCAAGTGTCTTTGACGGACTCTATGAACTGACCATCATCCATCGACTATTCGTCTTACACCAACCGTTTTTGTTTGTTAGAGTACCCTATTCCAAGTGTCTCTTCTCTAACTTTTCTAAGTGTCCTCTAATGTACATCTAAGACAGCACGTCATAATTACTACGGGTCTGTCCTGCCACCCATCAAATGTTTGTTCAGAGAACCCTTTTCCTAAGGGTCCTAATTTTTTTCAAGTGTCCTATGACGGACATCTACGACGGACGTCACACCCTCGATGTCCGTCCTACCCACCCTGCTGGTTTTCAGCGACCCTACTCCTAAGGGTCTCCACCAACTTTTTCTAAGTGTCCTCTAATGACATCTAAGAAGGACCCTAACCCGCAACTTCCTCCTACACACCCGTCATGGTTGTCAAGACCCTTGTCCTAAGGGATTCCCATTTTTTTTCTAACTGTTTCCTCTGACGGACATCTAAGACGGACCGTCATTAACACGACTGTCCGTCCTGCAATACCGTTGTCAATGGTTGTCAAGACCCTTTTCCTTTAAGGTCTCCATTTTTTTTTCAAGTGTCCTCAACAAAACATCTTACGACGGACCCATCATACCCTCGACTTCGTCCTGCACACCATCATGAAGATATAGACCCCTCTCCTAAGGGTTCCATACTTTTTTCTAATGGCCCACGCGGACATCGATGATTGACCATCCAATCAGACAGTCCATGCCTTCTTAGCCGTCACAACTGTCAGAGATTTTCCTTCCAGGGGTCTCCACATACAAACATCGATAAAGTAATACATAAGGACCCCCATGACAGTCCGTCATACTCACGATGAGTCTCACCTTGTCCGTCCTAGTTCGTATTACTACAATAGATGTCATATAACAACAGCAGTTGCTCTTATGTTTAATTTTTGGTGTCGTTTTTTCTATCTTTGTTTGCTCCTTCTAGTACTACTCTAATGGCATCGAAAACAGATCGAGTATATTTAAAACCTGGTCGTTGTTCAAATTTTGTCACCCTTTCTGCCCGACTGGTTATAGTCTCTAATTATAAGGCATGATACCGAATACGTGCCCCCATGTAGTGCCACCCGCCGAGCTACACATGCAAACCAGGCACGCCCAAGAAGGTGGCATCTTCACTTATTCAAACGCATCCTAGTCTGATGAGGGAGCGCACAGTGACCATCACACCGGCCTTCTGGTTCCAGCTACTAAGAATAAGGTTGCGTCTTGGTTTTCCTTAGGAGTTTTTTAGTCGGAGAAAAACCTAGGTCTGCAAAAGGCCCCTGCAAACCTGCAATGGCTTCAGCAGTTCGCCTCCTCTAACAGGCTGACAGTCTTTATTCCCACTCCTGGATCACTGAGTGGGTGCTCTCACCCCCGGTCGTCAGACCACCCAACCGGTGGGTGTGTCCGACGGGCAATACCAAGTATTTCGACAGCCATGTTTTCTAAATTATAAAGTTGTCATGACATGAACCCTTTTCCACTGGAAGGCGGGTCCTTACGTAAGTCTCCCCACAATGCCAGATATCCACACTCTCATCAACAGACACTGACTAGAGTTGACAACTCGTTCTTTCGTCTGCTATAGTATGGAGTTGGTCTAAGTTTTTACGCCTTTTCTGTGGATACTCTCTCCGATCACCTGATCTAAGGCGGGCTGCCCCCGCAAACAGGCCCACTTGAGCAGTTAGAGTACGCGGATACAGGTTGACATCTCCCTACCAGCCATCCTCCGTATCTGTACGCGAGGATGTTGCTGTCAACAGGTACCCCTCTCAATCATCAACCGCCGAGTTCGACTACCGGTGGCAATTGTTAAAGGTGGTCCATTTCTTGGCGTGAGCCTCGTGAGCGAGACCACCGATGTGGATGCCCCTGGCACTTATCTATTTATGGAGATGGGCCGACCGTGTTAACTGGGACGAATGGGCCATCAAAAAAGGCTAAACTTGACCTTCACTGTCTAAGTTTTTATGGTCGATTGTCCCACTCACGCCTTCCCCCGCGGTTGTTGATAATTATTAGTTACATGGGTATCGCGCATTCTGATGGCGGCGATGATAGCCGGTTTGAGGTGGACTTCGCTTTGGCTTCTACAGGAGGTCAAATGCACGAGAGGGCTTTAATGTCACCTACTAGTTAACCCTTTTCCGTGCATGATATTTTCCCTGTGTAGTCCCGTGTGCCATTGGCACAGATTGATCAGCTCAGACTCCGCTGGGCACTTTTGATATCGGCCATCATCAGGGATAAGCCCCAATAAGTTGCTTCCCACACAAAGGGCCTTGTCTAGAGGTGCCTCCATTTGGGAGATCTTGGCTTACATTGTCATTTCTGCTCGAACGCTATGCATACCTGATTTCAAACCACTGACGTACCCCCGAAACCCCGTTCGAGTTATCCCGGTAGTAGCACTGCCCCTAGGTTCCCCCCTCTCTCGCTCAGTCCTTTCCCCTTCCCCGTCTCTAGTCCGCTTGCTAGCGTCCAACAAATAGAGGCTCAGATTCCCACTTCTGCATCACAATTCCAGCCTTCGATGAAGAGGTTTCGATGGCTGCGGTGAAGTAGAGCTTAGAGAGAATATGGCCCATCACACATACGGAAGATCGCTGAGGTTCACAGTGCTTAGATGCTTTTAATTACGGGTGCTAGCCCGGACAGTCCCCTTAGGTGGAGTGTCGACCCTTCAGGTTGCGGTGAGAATCTGCGAGCAGATTTAAAATGATCCTGATGCTAGGATTCCTGATTGTTGAGGCCCTCTACATAGCATGAGATGACACAGTGTTGGCGTCCTTTATGCCACTCTGATATTCCCCACCTCTCCCCTCGAGAGCATACAGATGCATAGGGGGTACATAACGAGGATGAGGCTATAGCACGGAAGTAGAGCACCGTGAGGATGGAGGCTGCGAGGATAGCCTCAATTGCTGATGAGGAGGCTCGTAGGATCAGGGTTGTAGAGTTCAGCTTCGGGGGCATATAGCTCCAGTGATGTTGAGAAGACCGGGGAGACACTACTGATAGTGTTTGTTTGCTGAGAGGACACTATTGAGGGTGTCCATACTCATAGGTAGTGGGTTCCGGGGAACCAACTCACTATCTTGCTGATCGCCCCCGGCACTTTTCGGCCCAGGTGTGCTTCACCTTACACTCCATATTTCATTTTTTTTTATGCATTTGGACAAATTGCATATATTTTTGCTTGGGTGGGGTGTAAATGGAAATTGATTGCAGGGGAAGTCTGAGTAGCCCAAGTCACAACCTCTTTTGTGGTTTTCTTGCTATTTTTTTCAAGAACTGATAGTTTATTGTTTGAACCGCAGTCTATATCTTGTGTACAGTAAAACTCTGAACGCATGATGTCTAAAACAAAATGATATCCTGATGTAATGAAAATGATGTATGCTGGGCACAATAATTGATAATGTGTATCTCTAAGCATGACATAGAGACCACTACATTACCAAGTCTAAGTCTTGAACTAGGTGTCGGATAATCTGTTCGAGTAATGATATGTTCAAGTGAGTGTGAGGAATTTTAAATATCCCTATTTGTACGAGCTAGAACTTGCTGGTTATGTCCCTGCTAAAAGTAGTTTGGTAATAGACAATTTAGACAAAATGATCATAGGCCCTGTTCAATATAGCAATTTTTGCCTAAATCAAATTTTTAAAAAAACAATGAATTATCCCTCTTTGATCCAAATGATTTGAGCTTAAATAACCCTTTCTTTTCACCCCACCTGATCTTTGCTGGAAAATGTTTTGGCCCTGGTCTCTTCTTTTAACATTTGCAAACTCATTTGCCAAAAGCATAAGTTGAGGGGGCTAATGCAGTAACAACATTTTCAAAATATCGCCCCCCGACCCCAACTTGGGTATTGTGTACTTTGAACTCATGGCAAATCCATGAGTTTAGGTGGCTATTATGAGGAATACTTTGATAGTGGGGTGAAACACCAAAGAGAGGAAAGAACAAAAGTAAAAGTGACCAAGAACCAGTGAAGAAAAGTGAATAAAAACTATAAGAAATTACAAGCAAGAAAAGAAAAGTCACTTACACAAATGAAGAAAGAGGTAAAATAGCAAGGGGAAAAAATATGAGAATTGGGTAAAATCAATGATAAAAGTGGTACGTTTAGGAACGATATTCAAGGAGTTCAAGAGTCACCATGATCCCTAATATACCCTACCCGGACCCTGAGCCTATTTACAGCTGAGAAAGTTCTATCGTGTCCTAAGGTTGTATGGCAAACTTAAAGAATGAAAATAAGGCAGCTTTGGCAATATGTATGAATGATTTTGTGAATTTGTTTGTAGAGTGAGTGTTAAAAAGTAATCCTTATATGCTCAAAATGAAATATTTTGTGAAAAATGAGGATTTTTGTTTTGAAGTGGAGGACACTTGTTTGCAATATCTGAAATATTATCACCTCGCTAAGAAGTTGAAAGAGGATATGTGTCAGTCCGGGGGTTAGTCTGTGTCATGGTCTGGTTCCACCATAATTCAGTCTAATATTGATAACATCATAACATGATAAACTGATCGGGATTGAAAGCCAAATGATTGCGAAAGCTCAAATTATTGATACGATTGTATAAAGATTTTTGTAGTGAGTCATTGTGCGTTTCTTGAGGAAAAACACTAATTTAAGTTGAGGGTGTTGATATACCGTGGTTTCAATGGTATTTTTAATTCTTTTTCCTTAAGTTTAGTGTGTGTCCGCAAAAGCCTTTTTGTATTGATTTTTATGTAAGTTCTCCTTAATTTGCAGGAATCTGTCCTTGAGATGAATACGGAAGTTTTTTGAGCGATAATTACAAGAGACCACCTACGGAGCTGTGACGGTAAGTAGGTGTATCGTAGTGAAATATTGAAGGAAGATGGGGAAGTTTGATCTAGTGTAGGAGTAACGGAAGTCCATGAGGGACCGTCATATCCACGCGGTCCGTCTTGGCTGTTGCATCTTGATAATCATAAGTAAGTCCCAGTATCCAAATTCCAAGAAGTTTAAGTATTGGAACAGAGACCATCGACGGGAAACCGCTTTCCTTGGACGGTCTGTCATACGTGTTGGTTAGGGTAATGATAAACAGCATAAGTATTTTTTAAAGTATGGAACGATAGAGGCCATGACAGCCATCGTGATTACGACGGTAATCACAGGTATGTTGACCCAGACGCATGTTTGACAGATTTGCTGTAATTAGAATCCTTTCTCTTATAGTTTTTTGTTTTTGTTATTATAAAAGGTTCGGAAAACCTCATTTTTGGCGGTTAGACTCTTTGATGTTAGACTTTTGAGAGGATACTTTTTGATATTAGACATTTGATAATCTTTAGGTTCCTGTTCCATTAATTGAATGTTAATTTCAGCAATGGTTACACCTTTTTTTGGAATTGATTGTTGTGCTTGCTTTTAATGATTAATCAAAGTGAAATTTCTGGATTTTATGCCTTCTCATCAAAGTATGTCATGGATTCCTTATTTAAATATATTATAGTGTTGATAAATGACCAGGGTAACTACACTCCATAACTTAGGGTTTGGGACATGGGTGAATAATGAGTAAAATCTAATAAATAGCAATTCTAAATATGTCCTTACATGTATTGATAATTTCTTTCGTTTAGAAGTCTTTTTATAACTTGATGGCCACGTTAGACTTTTTTCCCGCTTAATGCTCTTGCCGGACCAAGGAGGTAGATCATGGAAATGAATTTTCAACATAGATTTTAGTGTAATACTATCTAATAGGCTAGTGGCGTTGGTACTAGGTATAACTTAGTCAAAATATCGGAATACAATTCCTTAATAAATGTAAATATACGGGTTAGTATAGCAACACACATGTGGCCAGGTGCGGATTGACCAGTTTTCTTTCTAGATCGTACCAAGATTTAGATATACATAACTTATTACTTTACATGCAGAGTACTATGATATAATTGGTAAAGTTAGGATTATCCAAGTTTAGAACCTATGGGGAACATTTAGCCCTAGTTACTTTTATTAATGATTAAGCCTAAGATTTTCAAATTTGTTCGTTTTGGTGTACTTTACTTTAGTTAATTGGATTTTCATTAATTTAGACATAAAAACCCTCCGTTATTGTCTTTTGTTTTCTAGGAAATAATTACTAATAATTGTAGTATATAATAACGTTAAGTCTAACTAGTTTTCATCGTGGTAACGATCCCCAACTGATTATGGGATCTTTACTTTATACGACCCTTTACTTCTTTAGTTGAAAGTAAGTTTGAGCATATCAAGGGGCTTTGTACGTGAATACTTGGATTTAGCTTGTTCCGAGAACCTTGAATTATGTCCTCATTTGACTCGAGGCATATATGTCTTTTATGTTTTCATTTGAGTATGTAATAGACTAAGTATTTTAATATTAGTGTTAGTATGGGTCGTGTCCCAAGTATTCTTGTGTCTTAAGCTGATGAAATTGAGACTTAGTAATTTCCTATGGCTTTATATGAAATAGTTTTTAAATACTATTATATGTTTTCTTGAAAATTTTAAATTTCCGCACGTCCTTTTCACTAAATGTTTATTGCGATAAAATTTAATGTTAGGCTTGTACAAGACCTCCCGAGATGTCAAGTACACCGTTTCCAATCCGAGATTAACCCCTACCCCTAAATTCCTATGGTGTGGTTTTGTCATGTGTGACAATGCTTACTTCTAATCTTACTATCTATTATAATCAATTTAGCAAACTATTTTTCGAGACATAACTAAAGGGTGGGTTGGGTTGTAAGACCCCAAAATGACTTTATTAAAAATAGACCTAACGTGTTCATCTGAATCGTTTAGTTCCTATATAGTCTATTATGGTGTTAATGAGGCAAGTGTCTAAGAGTTAGGTGCATTAGAGTTAAAAGTCAAGGGACTACTAAGACGTACGAACAACTAAGGTCACCTATGTGCCTCATATGTGTTCTATTTTATTATGTGTATTCATGAGGTTATAAGGTACTTAATGAGTTTTATATATATATAGTTATGTTTAGGTTTCGTGGATTTGGAGTGTCAAACGTCCAAGAACATCCATGACATTCGAAAGATGTGCCTCGGAAATGACCTTGTGTGTCTAACACATGTTCGGCAATTTTACGTGTTTATTTTCAATCAATTTCACTTGGAGAGTTTTCTAAACTCCTATACGATCATTTTTTTTGGGTTGGAATGTCTGCTAAAAATCCCCAAGGACCATCCAAGGGTCTCGAGGAAGGACCCCGTTTTTGTGGCCCAAAACTGCCGCAGGCAGTCCTACCTACGGATGGAAAACGAGGCTATTGGCCTGGTCAACGCCCGCAGGTGTGGGAATACATCTATGTACTTAGCCTGGGATCTAAACGGTCTAGTTGCAAGTATTTGAACCCACGACAGAGGAAAATACACCGTGTTGGACCTACGCCCTGGCGAAGGGAAACCATCATTTGGGTTCTGTATTTATGCGTAGGTTCACGTAAATTGAGGGGGGAACTTGTAATTTCCCCTAATTCCAAATAACAGTATTAAAGGTCCCTAAGGGGTTTATTGGGTATTTTTAAATGTTCATATAAGTCTTTAACACTTAAAGATTTCATTTCTTCCGATCAAACCCAAATCCGTACAATTCTTTATAGACCTCCATTGAAGTCCAAAAGTCAAGAAAGATCTTAGATTATTAAATTGAGTGTGTATTCTTCATCAAAGTGGAGAATTAATTCATCAAGTTATGTATTTGATCCTTGTCCTCCTCTCATCAGGAGCCCAACTCTCAAGAAGTTTTCTAAAGATTTTCCAGTTAAATTATCCAATTTTATGATTTTCCTATGGGTTCTTGCATTAATGATTTCTAACATTGATAATGATCTGGAATTCATCTTGTATTTTGATTTCACCTAATATACTATCAACCCAGAATGAATTGAACCCTAAGTTTTTGACCTAAGTTAATGGGTTACTTGATAGGCCCTAATGTTAATGATTGTACTGTATTTTTATGTAGGCACTGTTTGATGTAATACATGTATTAAATTGATATCTAGGTTTAATTTATTGATGAATATGTTATAATTTGATATAGTTTTCATTAATATAGATATAATACTTTTATTGTTGGTTCTGCTCATGGGTCAGGCCTTGTGATATCGAATGTGATGCATTTGAGCATGGGATGAGTTGTTGAGGATGATGTTGGTGGTAATCTCACCTATTCCTTTATTTTGATGTTTTATTAATTATGTTGTTATTGTATGGTCCCACTATGGTTGGGCGGTGTTATTTGGTTTCTTGCAATTGCTGTGGCTTTTGTCATATTTTTTAAGGGTAATGATCATGGCTGGTCCAAACATTTGAAGTATGTGGCTATTTTTTTATTTGATATTTTGAGAGGCAAGACATATATATCTACATGTGAAGTCATATATGTGTTCTTCAATTAATGCTAGTTAGGCGATCATGCTAGACTATGACTTTAACCTTATGTGTATAGTCTTAGGGTTGAGTCTTGGTTGTTCCTACTTGACTATATGAGTCTATCATGTTCATATTGATTATGTTATGATAGTGTATAGGATGACTTAAAAATGATAATATTTTCTTCTATGTGCTTCTAGAATGACATTGAATGTGTGTTAAGGTGAAGTATGTGGTGTCTTGTCTTGGTTGAATTGTGTCCCTTGCTAATGTATGTATAAATAATAATATGTGATGTCTTGACTTAGGATGCTAAAGTCTCTTAGTCTTAAATGTACTAATGACATGTGACCTTAAATGAAGTTAGGAGGGTCTTTTATGTGAAACCTTGAACCTAGTGGTAAGGTTGTGAATGTTGAAGTCGTAAGACGTAATGATATCCTTCAAAATAAAGGAATGATGGACTTAAGGTTGATTGGTTGGAACACCATCATTTTAAACCATAGGGAAGTTCATCATGAGATACTTTCTCCATTGTAGGGGTAACCGTATAAGTAACCGTTTGGTAGGGTAAATGGTAATTGGGTTATTACTAGATAATGGCACCAGCCTGAGTAGTGGAACGCTTAAGTGTGCATTAATCTATGAGAAAAAGTCTAGCACCGACTTAATATGGGATTTAAGGGTTCTTTAGTAAAAAACGGAGACTAGATATAAAACATGCTCTTCATATGCCTTAACCATTTATGATTTTCATCGAAGATTCCTTATCACCCCAGCGATGTTGGATGAATATCCCAAATTCTTTGAACCATGTTTCCTTTAAGGATGCCGTCGAGGACGAATTGTGCAAGAGAAATCCGACCTGAGATTAAGTAAAGATATGAGTTACATTGCAAGGAGGAAAATGTTCTTTTCGGTGTGAGAACAAGCAATCAAGAGTATCATGTTTTATAGGCTCAGCTTGGATTATGGTCGTGTGAGTGGCAAACATCGGCCAAACGGGATATGATTTCTCACTTAGATTATATTTTGATACGATTTATCAGGATTTTATATTGTCTGGCATTTAACATTGCGCGGTTTAGGATTTTAGCTTACCCGGGTTGGATTATTCAATCGCTATGCAGAT
Organism: Solanum habrochaites; assembly: GCA_027704765.1. Classification (NCBI taxonomy): domain Eukaryota; kingdom Viridiplantae; phylum Streptophyta; class Magnoliopsida; order Solanales; family Solanaceae; genus Solanum; species Solanum habrochaites. The sequence continues at coordinate 146,478 of JAKWJA010001223.1, forward strand.
ATCATGTTAAAAACTTATCATGGTTTATCAAGTTTTAGGGCTCAATTCATTTTCCATATTTAGTGCATTCCATGACCGTTTGGTAGGCGCTAATCAATAGAAATTCATAGATTAAAATTAAGTCCACTAATACATTGTTTGGTTATTATTGTTTTATTTAGTCCCGAATTGTTTTACAGCCGATATGTCTTATTTTTCACTTCTACAAATGGAGGTCAATCTAATCCATGTTGGTTTAACCTAGATAAGGAACCCCTAATATAAAAGTATCCCTTGTTTTGTCATTGTCTTATATTTCTTTTGTATTTCATTTTCTTTTTGATTTAGGACTAAAATAATGATAACTGTGTCTTTTAATTCTCCAATTTTATAAGTGTAATTTCAATGTATTTCAACTAAATTTTTCCTCTCCCTTTCATTATTCAATGTAGTTCATCGATTTAACCCACTTGCATATAAGTAGTCTTGAATGCCCTATGTTAATTTTTACAGTTAGTTTTGACCAACTAAAATCAGAATAGCACCATGCCATACGGATCTCCTACTTGGGTACGTAGGATCAGTACCTCCCGATATCTCTAGTCATGTGATATATAGATTACTGTCTCTATATATCATATTGTATATATAATATAGTATGTGTGTGTGTGTGTGTGTGTACTCTATATCTCGTCTCTCTCTCTCTCTCATCTCTCTCGCTATATCTATACTACTCATCTCTCTATCTCTCATATTACTCAGCGGGTACTCCCTTGTCTGAATACCATGAAACTAAACAATCTTATAATGACACACGCTCGAATAGGAAAGATTTGTTTGTTCAGGCTTTTAATTCCCCAAACCGAAAGTTAAGTGGGAGGCAATAATAAGCACACGTGGATGAAAACTAAATCTGCACACTGATCCACGCATACTAACCGTGTGTTTTACTAATTCTCCATTCTAATGCTTGTACCCAACACCCCCTCAAGTACTTAGTTATACATCTCATGCCCTATATTTTTAATGGACGAATAGGAACCCATTGTTCTTCAATTTTATTGTGGCAAAGACCGGGGTTGATTTCAAACATGGATAGAAGATTTTGAGTACTCTGTTTTGGGGAACAGATGTCACTACCAAATCTTTTACTTCTTCAGGTCAATCACATTCAAACTGTCTTTTTGGAGCTAGAGCTTTGGTCCTTAGTCATACTATGATATTAAAGGCTTGTTGTAAAACTTGGTATGATTGCCAGCTATCAGATGTTGTACTCTTGTTTGGATTGTTTATGATGTTGAGGTTTGCCGTAGCTCAATTTCATGTTATGATTATCTATAATTCCTCAGCTTGGTTGATATGCTTTGTCAATTGGGTCATTGTTGTTTAGGTTTCTCTTTAGGCTGATTTTGTTTTTTGTTTTTTGTTGTTAATTCTCCATATTACCTCTTTGTTGTTTGGGTATTTACAGATTTGTGTATCAACTTGATATTCATTAGCTAGCTAGGAGAACATTGTCGGATCGATTATATATAGGCTATTAGATGTAAGTTGAATTCCAATAATTTCCTTGGTAACAAGTTAACTATAGGCATTGTCCAGTTGAACAGGGCTACTTATAGGCCCAAATGACTTGCTAATTTATAATAGACCGACACTTGTTCGAGGTCCTTGGGTACTCCCCTTGACATTAACTTTTTAAAAAATCAAGTCTGTTTAGTAGGTGTGTTTGTACTGACCTTGAGGTCTTTTTGTTGGTTTTTGGTATGTATTTCCTATCTTTTCGCTCCTCCCCTTGTGTAGATTCTATTTATGTAGTGGTGATTTGTTGGGTGGTTGGCATGCTTCTTGAAGTATGAGGAGAAGCTGTGGGTGAATTCTATATAGGAAGCTTTTGATGTTAGAAAATGTTGCTATTGTGTCATATTCTTAAGGTCAAACGATGCTCTGGCAAGCTTTTTAGTAGACACAGTTAGCTCTGAAATGTTGAATTTTATGTCTAAAGGACCTTTGGTTTGATCTCATAATGTGGTTAGTATGTTTGGGAATCGTTTGTTTGATTTGTTGTTTTAGGTGTTTTTTATTTATTCTTGTATTACATCAATATTTCGGATCGACACGAAATAAAACTTTTTTGCCATTTCATGGTTCTACTGGAGTCCGGAAAATATTGTTTTTGGTTTGGGTGATATAGTTTTTTTCAGTTTGCATTCATTGGACCTCCTAAAATTTTGATGGTTCCGTTGGTCAAAAGTTTGAATTTAAATTTTAAGGTAAAGTCTCTCATCCTAAGACTGGCGCACACCAACCAAGGCCCCTCGTCTTTGTGGAGTGTGAGCGCACATGAAAGAAATGTTAACTAAACACAAGTCGACCTTTCAGGCTAACCGTTTATTTGGAGTTGTTAGGGATCCTTGATCAAATTCTCATTAGGTTGCTTAAAATTAGATGAGCACTGTGGGTGGATTTTTTGTGAGATCATGTTAGTTTTATATGTTGAAGCTTTTAATTATTATTATTATTGATTATATTATTATTATTGATTATTATATTATTACGGTATTATTATATATATCGATTAAGTATTATTATTATTATTATATTATTATTATTATGATATTATTATGATTCTGTTGTTGTTTTGTTGTTATTTGTTGTGATTGTGGTCTAACGACAGTTGCTGTTTACATGCTTTGGGGTGCAAATGAGAAATTGTAAATTTGAGATACTTGAGGAATTGTATTTGCCTTGCCTCAAATTTACTTTGTTTTGGGATTTGAGAGAGAATGTTCGTTGCTCTGATTTACTCAAGGAGTTTGGAAAGATTGAAAATAACTTAAATTAATTTTGGGGAATTTTTGTTGTAACGAGATATTTACTTTAAACTATGTGTTTTTACTGCTAAGACATGATTATTCAAGTAAAATTCAAAACATTTGGGTCTTTTGTAATATTCTACTTTGAAAGGTGATTTGATTTGACATACAGATTTTTATGTTAGTTGAGAGAAACACCTATTTTTATGCATATGTTGATGAGCTCCAACGAGCCTATAGATGGTCCGAGGAAACCTGTTGATGACTACTGATTTATTGCCCATTTTGAAGGCCAGAGGGAGGGTCGGTTTCAAAATTAATACGACACTTTTAGAGGTTTGGCTCGAACCAGAAGAATTGACATTGGGATCAATCAATTTGATTTTTTAACATACACGTCACACACACATAAACTCACACGTCCGGTGTCCATACTTTTACATGTAAAGAAGTATTACTATTTGTCCAATTCTAAAAAATCGTGTATTAGTTGTCCCGTTCAATGGAAGGGGGTCTTACTCCTCGGCCAACAAGTGTAGTTGTTTCAACATTGATTTGCACATTCCTTAACAAATCATAATAGTATTGGTATATTATTAGTTCTACCTTTAAATTATCTAAATTTAATGAGTTGAAAATTGTATATGATATTAAATAGCATTTAATAGTAAGGGTCAATAGGATATTACAAGGGTAATTGTCGTCATTTTTTCAAAATTTGCCAAGTTATGTTGACAACCTAATTTCGTAGTAGTAGTGGACCAGGTAAATATGTGACAAACTTAATGATAGAGTAAAGTAAGTTCCTACGAATAAGGAAGGCAGAATTCTTTATTACTATAAGGTTTTAGTCACTCATAAAGATCTCTCCTTAGTTACACTTCATAATTTTCTCCTCCCTCCCCTGAGTGTATTACTTTGTTATTGTAGGTATGTTTGATGTCTAACTTTTAATATTATATACTAGAAATAAATATTAATACAATATATATAAGATATGCTAACTTGAAAATGTTTTAAGTTGGAGTTTTATATTAAATTAAACATTCATGTTAGGAGGGTGTTGAAATTTCATTCACTGATTTGAGCTTGTCACGTCTATATTTCAAATTAGATTCTTAAGAAGACAAGAATAGGAAACGATAAAAAAATCCTCTTTGTTTAATATTGTGAGGAACCCCTCATCTATATTATTAAGGCGAGTATAAGCATCATTAAATTCATCGTAAAGTCAGAACTCTTGAAAAAGTCTTAAATCATTCACATGTAAAATCAGGGCTTTAATTTGATATAAAATAAATATAAAACATAAAATATAGAAAAGATACTAAGTTGGATATTTGTTAAAAAGAAAAATAAACAAGGAAATACTTCTAAAAACACTTTAAAATTAACCCCTCTCTTATAGTCAATAAAGTGGTATGTAATTAAAGACTGTTTATTGTATCTTATTAAAAACGTCTCCACCTTCTAAAAAGGTCACAAACTATTGAAAAAGTGATAACTCTTTGAAAGGTGGGGGAAAGTCACAAAGCCCTGCTAAATAATTTATAACTCTTTATAAAAGTCGTACAAAAGTCACAATGCCTTTGAAAATGTCACAACTCATTGAAAATTTACAAGTCTTTGTAAAATATCACAACCCTTTCAATGTGAAAAAGTTATATTTTAATAGTATATAATATAATAGTAAATATAATATACTACAAAATGTAGAATGATATATCTAAATTTTGGTGTTTTATAGTGAGGAGGAGGGGGGGACTTCTATATTTGACTAGTTACAGCGTTATGTCAGTTCATTCTGTAAGTATGTACTGTGTATATATAAAAAAGAATAGATATAGATTTTCCTAATTTAATTTCGACAAAATGATGTTTTAAAAGAGAAGACTTTAATTTAAATATTTTAAAATACATAAAAATGTCCTGTTTGAACTTTAACGGTTTTAATATGTATGTCCCCTGCCTTATCGGAAAACCAACCATTCGCATATTAAGAACTTGTTAGAGGAAATACAAGTACAAGACAATAAAATGGTGAAAAAAACGGGGAGTACCATTAAATCTAGTATTGACTCTTCAACAAGTAAGTGATGTTTTTTTTCCACAATTTAGACTGTACCCACTTTAAAACACTAAGTTGAGTGTGTTACAAGCAGAAAATTAATTGTAACTTCTTGTCACGTAGAAGTTAGTTGTCAAAGTAATATTTATTGCTATGAAATTAGACATATTTTATCTTAAATAGTCTTCCGTCGAGTTAACTTGAGTTGTTCTGAATTCTTCTTGTTGTAGGGTCCTTTGTTGATTTACTATTTACCACACAAATTATTGGATGCTGCATATTTGTTCGCGACCCAAAATGGGCCGCGACTGCACCCACACTTATCCTACTATGTGTAGCAAACCAACCCATCCAATTCCCGCAACGTTCAAACCATAATAACAAAATATAATGCTAAGACTTAAAACTCAGAGATGAAACATTCAATAACGTCTAATTCACATCTATTATTTCCCCCGCCCAAAATATCTGTAAGTCAATCACCACAGGGAACATCTGATTATCCAATTACAAACTAAGAGGTATTCTTAAGAAGCACTAAAATACAAAAAGCTAGTCCATCTGCCGAACTTCAAGGCATCAAGACATGAGGAAGAAAGATCCAGTCCAAGCTGAAGCATTAGCTCACCTGAAATCCGTGGTATTGAAGACTCAGGGTTGTGGAGGTTGAGTTTGAAGACGACGGTAGTTGCTGCACTCACATATATGAACAAAGAAAGACAAAATACAAGTAGAGTCAGTAGCAAAACACGATGTACTTAGTAGGTATCATCGGCCACTCGAAATAGAAAACTGATATATCAATAATATCATAAATCAACTATCATACTCAACATGTAGAAACAACAGCGTACGTAATCGTCAATAATACGCCAATTTCATCATTAGTGGACTCAAGCCCAATACCAAACCCATTGTGAACTAGGTTCCTTAGATTGAGTATCTGAACATATGTCAAAATTCATTATCTTTCTACCTGGTGTCGGAACGTGACACGCCAATCCTTTTCATACTACCCTGGTGGCGGAACGTGACGATCCGATCCGTATTCTATCCAGGTGTCGGAACGGGGGCACGCCATCCCGGTCATTCTATCCTTGGTTCGGACGGGACAACAACAGTCCCGATCCATATGCTATCGCTGGTGCCGTGAAACGTAGCACCGCCGATCGCATTTCTATCCTGGTTGTCGGAACTGTCACTCCGATGCCTCTCAGTACTATCCTGGTGTCGGAACGTGACACCCGATCCATATTCTAGGTCCGGGGCCCCCGGGAACGTGACACCGCTCGATCCCTATTCGTACCCTGGTGTAGAAACGTGACACACGATCCCCTAACCAACCTATCATTTCTTAGTTCGATTAGATCCTTCTAGTAACTAAGGCATCATCATCATTAACAAGAGGTTTTTCAAGATTAAATTCAATAGCTGGTCAGCATCTTGCTAGTTTCATCACAATTAGATGATATAAACTCATCACTAGCAGACACATAAGTAGCATATAAAGGTTTCCAATGACTACCAGACATAATCATTCACTATTAGAGTTACTAAAATAGCATAAAACCATAACCTACCTCCAGTCGAAGAATTGTGATGAAGCAAGCAAATTCCCCAAAGCTTTGTTCCTCTTCGTGTTCCTTTCTCCCGTTTCTCGTTCGATTCTCTCTCTTTGTTCTTTCTATTTTTCTCTTAGTCCAACCCTATTTCTTTTACCAATTAGCAATAATAAGTATAAAAGAATGGCAATAATAGCCCACTCTTAACTTAAGGTTACCAAAAAAAAAAAAAACCCGTCTTTTAACCCCCAAGTATTAATGATTATTAACATTATCCCACTACTTATAATTAAAGCCGGAAATAGTCTAAAACGCCCTTCTTACTTACCAGCAATCCTACCCCGCCTGGGATTACTAGCTTGACGCGCCCTTCGCGCCTAGCGATGTCTGGTCCTAGCTGCTCCGTCCCAGAGTTCAGAGAACGTGGAGTTGTACTGAATGGCCTGTACGTCCGTCGTGGCCACGACGGTTCCGTCCTGCTATTCCTTCGTGTACGTTCCGAGAGTCGATCTCAGTAACCCAAATTTTTCAGATTCTAAGGTTTTTGGAGCGGACCCACTCGACGTCCTCGTGCCAATACGGTCCTCTTGATCCGTCGTTCAGCCAGTTTTTTTTCCAGAGAATAAAATAGTTGCTCAAAAGTCGGGGAGACTAACCGGTCGTTACAATAGAGACCAATGTTACCCAGTCGTGTCGTCTCGAACGATCACGAGAGATAAAAGCAGAGTGAAACAAAGTAGCTGAATTTTGTACACATGTGTGGGTATCTTTCTTGCATATCAGCCTCCTTCTCCCAAGTGGATTCCATTCAACTGGTCGATTCTTCCATTGTACTTTAATGGAGCCTGCTCCTCGATCTCAACTTGCTACTTCTCTATCAAACTGGCACATGCTCCTCCTCAAAGACAATTTTCTCATCAAGCAGAACTGAATCCCACGAATGATGTAGGTTTCCTCGTTCCATCCCCATTGTCCTGTCACATAGACACAAATATCGGGGTGCACTCCTGACAGGCCGCGGAGCAAGCTAATTCAAAGCCACCGTCCCCTACTCGCTTCAAAAGCTTCAAATGGACTGCCATATACTCGGACTAAGCTGAACCATTCCTTTACCAAACCGGCATCACCGCCCTTCATGGGTGAAACCGTTCACAAAACTTCTCACCCTCCATGACTCCAAGGCCCTAACCTTTCGTCGCAGACGCGTTTTGGCCTACGTGTGACCAATAAAGCTTTTTCTTGATAGATTTCCAAACGGACACCTTCTCTAATGAAAATCCCTCAAAAAGTCAGTACCCCAGGGTCTAACCTCGAATGCATCAAACCAACCAATGAGACCTACATCCGCCTCCCATACCACGCTTCGAAAGGAGCCATATCAATTCTTGAGGATAGTGCTATTATTGTATGAAACCTCCTCCGCTACGGGTAAGAATATCCCATGACCACCGAAGCTATCACCAGGCTCCGAGAGCATACTTCCCATACGTTGAATCATTTCGCTCAGACTGTTCATCGGTCTGATGGTGAAGGGCAGTACAAGGGTCCAACCTAGTACCCTAATTCAGCATGCAATGTTCTCCAAAACTTAGGAAGTAACTGCTTACCTCTATCTGATTGATGAAAGTGAGACTCCATGGCAACCGAACCAACTCTGAGAGGTTAGATCTGATAACTCTCTTCATTTGTAATCACCTAACCGGAATGAAATGACATACTTAGTAATTTTCCACAATTACCAAATAGAATCAACTTCCCCCCATGTCTTTGAAGACCGACCACGAAGTCCATTGCAATCTCCCCACTTTCATTCAGAATGGGCATTCTCTGAAGTGTTCCTCTGGTCCTCTGTGTGTTCATTACTTTACTTTGCTGCCATTTTGACATTTGGCCAACAAACTCAACGATGTCCGCGCTTCATTCTACTCCACCAAAAGTGTGTTGCCTTATGGCACGTAACATCTTTGTTTGCAGCAGGATGTGATGAATATCGGAACTATGAGCCTCTGTAAGGGGTGGAATGGGAGGAGGGGAGGGGGACTGGGGATAGGGCGTTGCGACGGGTTTACAAAGTCGATATGGCTCGCACAGGACGAGCTTACGAGGGGGGGGCGGGGAGAGCCCGGTGATGAAGGGAAGGTTGGGTGAAGACGGAGGTAAAGAAAGCAATAAAGTGAAGAGCTAGGAAGTACGGGGGGAGAGCGAGAGTGGAGAAGAAGGGAACAGTAGAGGTGAGGAGGGAGGGGTAGAAGGTTCGGGGGGAAGAAAGGGGCGGGGGGAGGGGGCATGCAGTAGAAAAGACAATTGGCAAAGAGTGGAGGTGGGGTGAGAGAAATGTTGGGGTGGAGGTTGGGGTTTCGGGGAAGACAGGCTGGTACGTTGGGAGGGGATAGGGGGGGGGGGGAGCAGGTTGGAGGGGAGGGGGGGGGGGGGGGTGGCTGGGTGCTACAAAAGCTGGTTAGGGGGAGAGGGGGGGGAGAAAAGGGGATTGTTAATGGGGGGACTGGAAGGGGGGAAGGGGGGGGGGTGGGTGGGTGTTGGGGGAAAGGGGTTGGACAGGGGAGAGGCTAAGAGGAGAACGTGGAGTGGGGAAGGGGTGGGGGGGGGGAGGGGGGGGGATAGGGTGGGGGGGAATGGTGGGGGGGGAGGGGGGGGGGGAAAAGAGGTCGAATTCGAAGAGGGTGGTGGGGGGGGGAGGATGGTGGGGTGGGGGGGGAGGGAAGAAGAGGGGGGGAGTAAAGGGAGGTGGTGGTGTTGGGAATGGGTGTGGGAAAGGAGGGCAGGAATAGGGGGTCGTGGGGAGGGTGGGCAAGGGGGGGGAGTATGTAAGTGAAGGTGGGCAGGCGGTATGAAGAGGAGTGAAGATGTGGGGGGTTAGAGGGTGGAGGGGATGGTGGGTAGAAGGGGGGGAGGGGGGGGAGAAAGGAAGGGGGGGTGGGGTGGCGATTGGGGGGGACGGAAAGCGTTGAGGGTGGGAAATATTGGGGAGGGGTGGGGGGGTAAAAGGGGGGAAAAGAAGGGGGAAAGGGGGGAAGGGGGGTGGGGAAGTGGGGGGGGGGGGGTGGTGGGGTAGAGGGGAGGGTGGGTGGTGGGGTTCGATGGGGGGGGTGGAGGGGTTTGAGATAGAAGGGGAGTGAATAGGAATAGTGTGTGAACGGAGCGGGGGGAGGGGAAGTGGTTGAGTTGGGTATGCTATGCTGGGGATGGGGTGGGGAGGGGGTGGAGATTGAGGGAAAGTGGGGGCGTGAAGGGGGGAGGAGGGGGGGGCGGGGGGGGGGGATGGGGGGGGGGGGGGGGTGGGAGGTGTGAAGTGGTGGGGGGTGGGGGGGCGGAGAAAAGGAGGAGGGATGCTTGGGCGGGTGGAAGGGGGGGTTGGGTGAGGAAGAAGGGAATGGGGGGGGGCGGGGGGGGGGGGGGGGGGGGAGAGGGAGGTGGGGGTATAGGAGAGATCGTGGGGGGCGTGGATGGTTATGGGGGAGGTAAAGGGGGGGTCGGTGAGGTGTGAAGGGAAGACGGGAGGGAGGAAGGGGACTGTGGGGGGGGGGGTGGAAAGAGGAATGGGCGGGGGAGAGGGGGGGGGGGGGAGGGAGTTTATAGGGGGAAGAAGGAGTTCGGGATGGGTGGTGGGGGGGGAGAGGTCACGTCTCCCCGTGACAACTTCCCTACTAACTGTGCCCCCTGTTCAGATCTTCTGCCTGCCTCCGTCATTAACATGGGCCCTCCCTAACCTTCCCGTCTTAATATCACCTCCTTTCTCCGCCCCCCTCTCCTCCCCCGAGTTTCTCGCCCCCGTACCCGGCCCGGAAGGCTCAAACACCTGCCGAAGCCAGGATCGCGGTCGGGGCCGCTCCTGCGCACACCATAGCCCGAAGTCAGCGGAGGGGGCGCAGCAGAAGCTGGGTCCCCCTGGCTGGGCAAGAAAAGGAAAGAGCGTCGCCGTCCCCCAAAACCCAAAACGGGGGGCCAACAAGCCGCCGCGCCATGGACGGCGAACCGCAGAAGGCAGTAGCCAAGGTCGGAACCGCGCGAAGCCAAGGGGGGGCGTCGAGAACAGGACGGGGGACGAAACGACCCAGGCGGCCTGCCGGGCGGGGGCACTGAAGGGCGTCTGCCACAGACATTAGCTTTCCTGGGGTACATGATGTAACAGGTCATAATCCTTCACTAGTTCCATCCACTCCTCTGTCTCAATTCAATCTTTCGAGTAAAGCATACTGTAGCTGATGATCCGTAATACTACTTCACACTTACCCCAGATAGATATTGTCTCTGTGCTTAATGCAAACACTACCGCAAAGCCAACTCTAAAATCGTGGGTCGGTATATTACGTTCAATCACCTTTAATTGCTCGAACCTAACCATCAGCTTCTTCTCTTGCATCGCACTGCAACTGGTGCACCCAAACGCAGGAATAGGATGCATACAATAAACAGTGAAGTTCTTTACCCTCTACGCTACTGGAAGGTAGATAGGTCGGTAGGTCATCAAGGTCTTATTTCTGAAAGCTTTCCTCACGTTTTCCTACCATACAAATGGAACATTCTGCTTAGAATAAAAATCGTCATTGTTAAGCAATAAAAGAGAATTTCCTTGCAGAATCGACGGTAGTAACTGGCTAAACCAACAAAGCTCTTTTTCTGACACATTAGTAGGTCTTACCCAATTCTTCACTACTTCGGATCCTAGGAGGGATCCACCATCACCCCATCCTTAGAAACCACGTTCTGCCAAGGAAGACACTAAATCTCTCCAAAACTCACACTGGGAGAATTTTTGGCATAAAGCTTTTTTCTCCCTCAACATTTCCAACACAATTCTCAATGCTCCTCATGTTCCTTCTTACTTTTGAGTATATCAAAATTTTATATCAGCAATAAATACGATCACAACGAGATTCACAGATATGGCTTAAAAATCCCCGTTCCATCAAGCTCCTGAAAGCAGAAGGGCATTCGTGTAGTCGAAAGACATTACCAAGAATTCATACTTCCCATACCTGGTTTCGAAAAGCAGTCTTTGCACATCTGTTGCCCTTATTTTCAATTGAGTATAACCAGACCTAATCGATCTTAGAAAGACACAACTACCTTTAGAACTGATCGACCAATCATCAAGGCGATGAAGAGGATACGGCTGTTCTTAACATTTACTTTATTTAAGTTGCGCGTAAATCTATGCACAGTCCGAAGACTCCCCATCTTTCTTCTCACGAAAAACAAAACATGAGCACCCCCAGGGATGCCACTTGGCTATGAAACCTTTACTTAACACTCTTTAAGTGGGCCTTTAACTCCGCTTAACTCATCCGGGAGCCATGCTATAATGGGTTATAGAATGGCGAGTACCCTGTATCCAGATCGCTGCATAAGATCATGTATCTCTATCCGGTGGGCATAGGGCCAGAAGGTCTGCAGGAAACCCCATCTAAAACTCGCGGCTATCGAACTGACTCAATTGACAGTACTGGGTAGTATCATCCCTGAGGTGCGCGCAAGAAGCTAAACACCCTTACTAACCTTCTCTTAGCACGAAGAAAGGAGATGATACAACGTATATGTGAGGTGTATTCACCGTCGCCACACTACCTTGGGACTTTGGTGTCCCATGCTTGGCTAACGTCGACAGTTTTAGCTTACAATCTACTATAGCAAAATTTGGAGGAAAGCAAGTCCTTCCCAGAATTTACATCGAATCAACCAGTTTTAGGATAACCAAGTCTACATGAGTATTGCTCGCCCACAAAAGTTCGGCCAGACAGATCTATACACCGTTTTCGACTATCACAGACGCACCCAGCCGGGTAGAAACACGAAGTGAGTCATTTCAGCAATTCACAATGAAATTAAGACCATTAGCAGATGAAGAAGATACAGTTGAAAAGTGTATGTCCAGATCAAATAATACGGAAGCCATGCAATCACAAACCAAAAAGATTACCTTGATAACAGCATCAAATGTCTCCGCTTTCAGCCGGCCCAGGGAAAGCCCTAATCATGGCCCTATCACCTGTCTTCCCGTTGGCCCTACCATTTTATTCTGAGTGGCTCCAGTGTTCGCGTTTTACCGCCGTCGTTTTGGGTGACCACCATTACCATCGCCCACCGCGTTCTCCAGACTAACGGCCATCTCCCATGACCGACCTAGACCTCGAACTAGGTTGTAGTGGGTCCTGTAGCTCTGTTTTGGACCATACTCTTGATGGAAATGCCCGTTCTCGGCCCCAGTCCATAACACTCTCAGTATTCAAGCATAGTCTCTCAGAGAAGTGTTGACCCGTCTGAGGTTGACCCCCAACTACAGTCTATAGTGAAAACTGATTGAGTGCGGACTGAGTGAAGCCTCCCTGAACGCCTGTCTGCTCGTAAGTAGAGACCATTAAACTCACCTCCCTTTCGAAACCTTTTTGAGATTCGATTGATGGTGAATCATCTGGTCTTCACCCCTTCTCCACCTCTATCACAAAGTCTAACCACTTCTTGAAAGGATTGTTGCCGGACCCGCTACCTATAGAGGCTGAAATCTGCAATTCTGACCTCAACCCCTTCACAAGACGGCGAATCCGCTCTTGTGTACTGAAATGAAGTTGGGTGCATACCTTGATAATTCACGAAACTTAGCCTCATATCATAACCGACATCCTACCTTACTCTACTCTAGGCCCAGAACCTCATCTCTTGTCCTATATCTCAAAGTCTCGGGGAATATACTCATCCATAACAGCTAGAAATGATGCCCAGTCTAGGTGGTGCCTCCTGTTGGTTGACACTCACTGTGACCGCTAACCACATTTTTGGCGTTCTTAAACTGATAGTCACAAACTCAACACCAACGTGTCTACTATACCCATTTTTGTTTAGTAGCTATGACAGTCCAACTAAGAAATCGTAGGCATCCTCAACGCACCCTTGAAGACGGGGGGTTTCAATTTCAAGACCTTACTGAAAAGTTCATCGCTGATCATTTGTCATTATAGGCCCTGTGGTCAGGACGTAGGAACCATGCCTCTTTCCAACGAGGCATCCAAGCGGGGGGTCCATAGTATGCTGTATGTTGTAAAACTCCGCAAACCAAGTGTTGGTGTGAAGAAAACACTGGATGCTCTTGGCCCTGATCAGATAACCGGCTACGAAAGGCAAGAACCTAATTATATCATCTCTGGGGTAGGTGTGTGGTGGCAATAATCCTCATTCTTGCACTTTGTTCAGTCTCTCTCCATCCTCCACCCCTCTTACCACTGTCCTCAGTTGGTGGAGGATTCACCGCCCTAGTACCATATGGGCTAGGTGCTCGTCCTCTTTCCCCTAAGGACATCCTCCCACGACCTCTCCACGCCTCTTGTCCTACTCCTCTTCGCGCTACAGCCCCAGTGGCTGGCTCAGACGCAACCCTGTCTGCTGTGCTGGTGTTGGAGTATTGTTTGCTCTAGTTCTAACCATCCCATCATGCGAAATAGAGGTGAATATGGTCAGAACATTCGTATCACCTAAGCATTGTATCCAGTAAAGCAGAAATAAAGAAAGAATGGACTTTCCTAACGTCTTATGCCTCTCAAAGAAAAGTAAAGGCGTCCCCCTACCGTTCCTTAAGACTCTACTAGCCTGTTCTTGTGTGATGAGACCAACGAACCTAATGCTCGATACCAAGTTTGTCACGACCCCAACGGGCCGCGACTGGCACCCACACTATCCTACTATGTGAGCGTAACCAACCCATCCAATTCCCACGTTCAAACCATAAATACCAAAATATAATGCGAAAGATTAAAACTCATTAATGAAAACCATTCAATACTCTAAAAATTCAACAGTCTATTATTTCCCAAAATCTGGAAGTCATCACACAAGAAAATCTGATGAGCAAATTAACTAAACTAAGAGTTTGTAAGAAGCTAATAAACAAAATCTAGTCCATGCTGCAACTTCAAGGCATCATATATGAGGAAGAAGATCCATTCCAAGCTAGAAGCATTAGCTCACCCTGAAAATCCGGTGTGATTGAAGACTGGCTAGGGTTGCGGTTTGAGTTGAAGATGACGGTATGTTTGGCTTTGCACTCCACATATAACATATAAAGAAACATACGTAGGGTCAGTACAAAACACGGCCGTAACTGAGAGGTTCACGGCCACGTCCCAAATATAAACTGTATATCAGATATAATACTCAACGGTGTAGCAACAACAAGTACTAAACGTCAATAAATACGCCAAGTTTCACCATGAGGGACTCAAGCCTTAATCCATAACCATTGGGAACTAGGTTCATTAGATGAGTATATTAACTATTTCAGAGATTCATTGTCTTTCTATCCTTGTGTCGGAACGTGACACTCTGATCCTCATCATATTATCCTGGTGTCGAAACGTGACACCCATCAGATTCTAATCCTGGTGTCGGAACTGTCACTCTCCGACCTCATTCATCCTTAGTGTCTGAACCGTGACACCACGATCCATATTCTATCCTGGTGCCGGAACGTGACACCCGATCCATATTCTATCCTGGTGGCCGGAAACGTGGCACTATCTCCGATCCTCATCATACTTCCTGTGTCGGCTTGACACCCGATCCGTACAGGTTCATCCTGGTGCCAGGAAGTGGCACCCAGATCCTCTATTACTACCGGGTGCGGAACGTTACACCGATCCCCTAACCCTCATTCTTTTAGTTCATCAAGCCTTCTTTTATACTAATGCCATCATCATCATTAACAAAGAGGTTTTTCAAGATTAAATTCAATAGCTTTCATCAGCTAGTTTCATCACAATTATATATATAAACAGCATCAGCATACACACAATTAAGCATATGAGATGGGTTTTACAATACTAAACCCCATACATATCATTCGCTATTAAGATTTACTATGAAATAGCATAAAAACCATCACCGACCTCACCTAAGAATTGTTTTCAAGAGGCAAATTTCCCCAACGCTTGTTCCCTCTTCGTTCTCCCCTTTCTCATTGATTTCTCTCTCTCTCGCTTGTTCTTTCTATTTTTTCTTATTCAAACCCTATTTCTTTTACCCTAATTAGCATATATTTTAGTATAAGAGGCAATAATAAGCCACTAATTAACTTAAGGTTAACATCTTTTAACCCCCAAGTAATTAACTTATTAACATTAGCCCACTACTTTATAATTAAAGCAGGAAATATTCCAAAACTCCTCTTAAAATTACTTAAAAGAAATCCCGACCCCGCCTGGGATTACGCAGCCTGGGACGGCCCGTCACGCCTCGACTGTTCGTCCCTGCTCTCCGTCACATAGTGTTCATAGACTTATTTACTGAATGGCCTGTGACGGTCCGGCGTGGGCCCACGACGTTCCTTCCGGCCCATTTCCTTCCGTGACTTCAGTAGATCGATCCATACCACCCCCAAATTTTTAGATTCTGCAGTTTTTGAAACAGACCCCCCCGCGTCCCCTCGTTCCCATGACGGTCCGTCGTGGATCCGTCTCTCAGCCAGTTTTTGCTAGAATAATCTTTATGCTCAAAACGACGTAAACAGGTCGTTACAATATTTGAGTAACTCTTACATCTTCTTTTTGTGTTAGAAGAGGATAGAAAATTTACAAAATGTTGTAGTTAAAACGTGTCAGAAAATTTCTTATTATAGCAACAACAAGGTATAATTTGTCTAATTTTAATTTGCCATTAAATTTAAAAATAAAGACGACTTTTTAATTTAAACCGATCTGCATAACATATAAAAATGTATTTTAACTTTGTGATCTTAAAGCTGTTTCCCAGACCCTAAGAAAAAAGCAATATTTATATTAAACCGAATACAACTTAAAAGTACAACAACAAATTGAAAAAGGAGAAACGCAACCTATTAAAACTCGTTTGGAGTCTCAAAATTTGGACCAATCATGTTTCTCAACATTTGAGACTTATTGCTTGTACACCCGTTGTAGTTCTTCTGCAACACAAAATCGTTGAACGTCATGACCATTAGAAGTTTGTTGCAAAATAATATTTAATATATGCTATGAAAGTGTACAATATTAATTAATCTATACATACTTCTTATTTGAATTGAGTTATTTCATTCTCCTTAATGAATCTATTTTTGTTGATCTGTCTAGCTTACACACAAAGATATTGTTAATTCATATTTTGAACAAAAACAACTCTCACAATTTTTCTTGTTTTAACGAAGAAATATAAAAAAAATAACAAAATGTATAGTTAAAAGTATGAAAAAAAAACTCTCTATTTTTTTTAGAGACACAAAAGGTCATATGAAAATGTGTTTATCGTGCTATCAAGATGAGTACACAACCCTTGAAAAATCACACCTTTTTGAAAATGTCTATAAATCATTGAAAAAATCCAACTTTAAAAAAAAGTTTACATCCATTTGAAAAATTCACTATCCATGCAATCTGAAATGTTATCAGTGGTTAATATAATATAGAAAATAAATAAAATATAATAATAATATAGGACTATATAATAAATTAGGTATTTTCAAATTAAAGATATTGATAATAATTAATATTCAATTAGAGCTTCATACTTTTAAGGTAGAGCATATATACGACTCCAACGAAGATTATCAATATCGAAGTATCAAAACTAAGATATCACCCAGCAAAAGAATACAGTCATCCATGTTTTTGAAACACTTATGGATAGGTGGCCCATTTATAGGGTTTTACACATAATAGGATATATTAATCAAAATCAATCGGTAAAAGTATGGAGAGAGCGTTCCGTCCAGACCTCATGTAATATTTTCTCTCGAACTATCAAATGGATTACCTATCTGTTCTAATCGAACTTAAGACGCCTTACCAATAAAAACCAATCATTGTTTCAGTAGATAGAATGTTCCTAGTCTCATTTATAATAAAAAATTGGACCACCTAAAATATTTTAAAGTATCCAAAATTGTATCAAATTACCCCTTCATTTTACGTTTGGCTTCACATAGCCTTCTCATTCACCTATTGGCTCTAAAATACCCTTCTCATTCATCTTTGGCCTCAAAATTAAATCATCTAGTTAAACGATTTTAAATTTAAACTATTTAATATTTTTTAATACACGTATTACTATTTGTTAGAATTAACTTATATATAATTTGTTAACCATTCTACTACCCAAAACCATTACTAATTAAATCATACCAAATTAAATAACTCGCCTCATTATTAATACCAACCAGAGACCATGAAATGTTTCTTTCTTCTAAAATTTAATGCCCAAAAAATGCTTAAAAGTATATTATCATACATCAAGCCGTCATCAACACAATTTATAATTCAAATGTCCAAATAAAAATTACCGATAAACATAAAAAGTCTACTATGTTCATCTTAATTATTCATTTCGCCTCAATTATTGATGTTAATAATAGTATTTTTTTAAACAAGATATATAGTTATAGTTTTAATTTTAAAACAAAATAATAAATATTTATAAAATTAGATTTAAAAAAGTGCATGAATTAATTCGAGAGTCTACTTCTTTCCTTTAATCTAAATTTTTGCGAATTCAAAGCTCGAAACGAATCCTATTGGAATGTGTCCCCTATTAAGTGGCTCAACCTAAATTTCCATTGGGGCGTCATTCGACTCAAAAATGGAAGTCATTTTCGAAACGAATCATCATGCTTTATTAGTGTTTCGTGGCGATTTTATATTAGAAATGGCTATTAATTGGGTGGAACTTGATTAGTACTGGGTTATTTTATAAATGTCGATTCATAAATTAAATTATATCCAACAGTTGAGCGCCAAATATTTCTAAAATATTTAAATAGTTAATTTGAAAACATTAAATAAATGGTCCAATTTTGACCCCAAAGGTGGATGACAATGTATTTTTTGAGTCCCCTAAGTGGTGGAAAGGGTAATTGGAGCCAATAAGATGGATGGAGTATATTTTGTATTATTTCCATACTTCGAAGGTATTTTAAGGCCCTTTTCCGTAAAAAATAAACGCAAATGATTCTCTTCAGTCGTAACTATTGAATTTTACCCCAACTTCATTTTGCTTATTCAAAGCCAAAATTGAACTATAGAGCTCATCCGATATTTACAATCACCCAAGTAATAGATTAAAAACACAGAGAAATAATGATCCATGCATATTTCAATTTAGAGTACTAATAATTGATACCTTAGTGAGTATTACACTGCATCTGCACACCGTCACCCTTAGATACATATTGCTACGCATGATGAAAATATTTGAGATAACACTGATAGCATGTGTTGCATCAGCCCCTATTTTTTGGTTTACTTGTGTGTTTTTATCTCCTATTGGTTTATGACTTTGATCTCTTAGTAGTACTCCATATAGGTGTAAATAAAACCATGTTCCTCTTTATATATTTAGTTTTTATACACTACCTCAAACAATTTATTAGCGATAATTAATTTTTATTTCATTAATATATTATTTATTGGTAATAACCAATTTTTATATGTTCCTAAGGAGTCTTTAGCGACAAATTTCTGATGCACCTAATTAATTAGTGGTATAGTTTATCACTCTTTATTTATGTTAATATTTATTGCTACTAAAAATTATTTTTTGTATAGTAATTGTTCTGATAGACTAATGTTACTAATTCCCACCATGCGTTGGTTACTTTTACAAAAATTGTGCATGTTTATCTTATTCAAGCTAATATGACACTCTCGGCTAATTCCCTAATTCCCGGTGGCCGTCTAGTGATGTAATCTAAGCACTTGTGTTTGAGTTTTATAGCTTTGCTACGATACTTTATGTTTGAGGTCAAATTTCGTAATCATTTAGATTGCGTCTGTTATACAACATTTTCCTATGAGAAAATTACTACTAGTCAAATGAAAAAGTAAAACTTGTTTCTGATTTTAATTGAAAAGAAAATTCAATTACGGTAAATAAAGTAATTAAATCACTGCAACATTCTAACAGGTTCATATTTTTGGGCATAATACAATGGAAAATATGATCCTTAAACTTGGCTTTAGCGGCAATCTGTTTTCTATCTCAACTTTGAGTGTATACAACTAAAAATGTAAACTATTATAAATTTGAACAAGTAGACACACATGTCGTACCTGACATATATACATTGGACTTCCATCACGCCACAAATTGTCATGTAAAAAGAATGTAGTTAAATTTATTTAATTTTATAAAAAAATTAAATATTTATTTATACACATCAAATTACAAATCACCATTGGGTCAGCTAACTCATTGAGGATCATCATATATATTAATCATTCTTTTTTTTTTTTTTTGTTAATATCTAACATTGGTTCCTTAGGAGAAGCAGTTTTTGTTCTATTTTATTTGAAGTATGTTGGGAAAGTGTTACGAGTTTTTGTGGGGCCATTTAATTAACATTCTTTTTTGAATCAAACTGTTGAACTGAAAAACTTGACACTTGCTTAAAACCGTGTCTTTAGGAACATAAAACATCACCAACAAAGAACCTCATCCATTTTTTTCCTCTTCTTTACTAATTATTCAATTTTTTCCCCAATATTCATGTTAATAACCACAGTTGAAAACATATTAATTTATCATTAACAACGGGCTTCCATAGTTGCGGCTAACCGTACCGCATGATTCTTAGATATTTAAAACTTTTAACACTCTTGTCCCACGCTGAAATAACCAATGGAACCTCCCTACTCTTAACTTATATATATAGTTAACTCGAACACACTTTTTCTTGATTAATAAATAGAGACGTAATACGAATGAGTGGCATCACATCTGAAATGAGGTGTTAAAAGAGGAAATGGGGGTAAATGGTGTCTGAAATCCGTGAGCCAGGGAAAAAAACGAGGATATGTCGTAGGGAGTTTTGAGACAGCGCAGCTGCTGCGCGCGTCTGGATTCACTGCCTTTCATTCAGGGGACCATGCACTAAGTAAATTTCCCATAATTGAGAATTGACTTTCCCTAAACCAGCACATTCTTCGCCTGAATATACGTTTGTGGCTCTCCACAGCGCATACAGTTCAAACCACGAATTCAATGGCCTCTCTCGTCATGGACATGGAGGCACTCGTTACAGTATGATTATCTCCAACTGAATTCACGCTATTAACTGACGTCCCTATGAGATTCACCACAATATGTGGACTACCATGAAGACATCAACTATATTGTGAAATGGAGTGATTACCAAGAAATGGATGATTGTCTTGGACCACTCATCAACTAAACTCCTTATCGAGGCCTAATATATTATTTCCTCCGTCCCGGACACTTTTTCCATTTCAAAATTCAAACCAATCTATCTTTTATAGTAGTATTTCAATAAAATCTTTCAATCTTTTGATTATCAATTACTTGACTTATAATACTTCAAAAAATTTGAAATTTTCATACACAAACTTTTGGTCAAACTAAACAATTTTGATTTTTGAAAAAGAAAAGATACCCTAAGTGGGCATAGGCCGTATATAGTATAGCTTTAGGTATTCCTGTATTAGCAACATATAGAAATTAATTAGTATGTGTCATGTTTTTTGTACTTATTAACATTCCATATATGGTTTGTTGCATTATTAATTAGGGTTGTTCTGAAGCATCACAAATGGAGTTGGTTTTTTTTACATCAGGTGGGAAGGCGACGAAAAGGAGGAGGTGGGAATGTTTGTGTCTCGGGAGGAATAGGATGGAGGCACAAATAAGGGTAAGTGGTAAGGCATGTAAGTGAGGCACCTTGAGCGTCTTTTTATCTCCTCTTCTTATAAATGTAATGTAAGCGGTAAAACTATTCCAAATCTTGCTCTACTGCTAAATGAATAATATTCCTCTCGTAATTTTGTGTGTTTATTCCTTTCAAAGGAATGTTCTCTACTTTTTTTTTGTCTTTAATTGTTTTATATTCCATATTAAAATAGTCTAAAAACTAAAAAAATATTTGTTGTATTTTTAAATTTAAGGGGTGAGGTGGAGCTTCCCCTCTTTCCACTCTCTTCTTTCATTTCCCGGGTCCCCTTCAGTATCACTGTTAATAAACACATAAAATAAAACAGTAGAAATTATTGTAATTGGGATATTTGTCTGGCTGATCTACTTTCTATTTTGTTGATTTTATTCGTATCCATCCTGCCGCACCATTTATTTATTCACGGGTTTAATAAAACGAAATAAAACAACTACACGTATAAATTATTTTAAGGATATTTCTTGCTGATATACATTTCTTATTTTGTTGATTTTATTCGATTCCCCTATGCGCCTTACATTGTATTTATTTCTATAATAATTCTCTGACTAAAAAAGAGATTTCATCCTTCTATATTTTTATTAGAATATTCACAGTATCTAACAACCATCTGATCTGTGAAAAAAACATATTCTCGTCCCTTTTTTTTTAATCAAATAATTCGAGATCCGATGGTACTATGTAACAATCAAAACGGATGAAGATATACCACTCCTAATACAAAGCCATAAAAACGTAAAGATGGAAGACTTTCTTCTCGGCCGATGCGCGTTCCGGTGTACTTCCCAATGTTGCTGAAGAGGAACTTCAAGTAAGGATCTAATTATGGTCCTTACCTCTTTCTGTTTCTAGATTTAGTGAAGATTATATTAGTGCGAGCAACTGTAAATGGGACGAAATTCACATGAAAATTAAAGAGAATGAATTGTTATAAAGGGTGTAACATGAAGAATTGACTTGAAATTAGAGAGAACATAATTCCGTTGACTTGAAGTCAAATTGAAGTTATGATTCCAACTAATTTTACTTCTGGATTAAAAAACAAATGTGCTAAAGATTTGGTTATTATCCGCATAAGATTTGATCTCCTAATCATCCCTAAAAAATATAAATGGTATTTAACTTTGAATGACAATTCAATTCCCAATTCTAGAAAATAAAAATAATACTTATTTTAAATCAAAATCATAAAACTTTATATAAATACATAAACGTTCATTCTCCCTTTGGCTAAAAAAGAATATCTAAATTAATTTTTGTGAAAATTTTATATATGACTATATTATAATAAATATTGAGTTAATAACAATAGATTTAACTCTTAAAATTATAAACATTAAAAATTTCAGATTGTAATAGAATTATTTTTTAAAAAAGGTTTTTTTAATAATTGAAAACATTTATTCTGAAAAAAAAATTAAAAATAACCTAAACTATAAAACAAAAAATGGATCTTAATCAATTTGTTCTAGTCAAGAGTCTCCAGCCTGATGTTAAAAATTTCTATTGACAATGATTCACCATTATTAAGTTGCAGTCCTACTGTCAAAGCTTTAATCTTGTGCTCGTATTGTTCCTCACTAGTTCAATTAACATTAAACTTTCAGCTTTATTTCCAATCGGACGCTCGCTTCTAATCTTTGACTTTATTAAAGTAGGTTCTGATTTCTTCTCCCCTGTTTTAACAAAATCTGAAAATTGATTCTTAGTATTTTGGAAATGCCCTTTCTTTCTCATTGTACACTGAAATATTTTTTGATTTAGGATGTAATATTGAGATTTAAGTGGTCTGAATTGAAGATGATTGATGAGTGCGAAGAGAATGGTACTGTGACAACGAAAATCATTCTTTTTGAATGTGGGGTGGTTGTTACTAATGTAAGAGGCGTGGTGAAATTAGCCGTGTGTGAATTTGACATGTAAAAGTAAAAAAGGACGAAATTGAAGGTACCTTTTGATAATTGTACGAGAACGATTATGATATAGATTAATATTTATATCTTTTAATGAGAATAATAAAATCATAATATTAGTGGGGTGAATTTGACGTGTAAAAGTTAAACATACCAGAATCAGTAAATTTTCTATAAATGTGTAGTAATTTATTGTGCTCATTTTTGTATTTCAATATCAATTTCAATGACAACAGTCATTATTTCTTTTACTATGTTTTCATCATATTATATAGTAACAACTTTTTATTTTATGTGTTCACGATTCCATTCAAATAAAATTGATATTAGCTTTCATATAAAAACAAAAATTGTATCTGTTGTTGTAAAATTTTATGACGCTAACTCCAAATATATTTTTCTATTATTGTATTACAAAATTTACAGATTGTATCTCAATGTATTCCATCATTAACATAGGAATCAATTTTATGAAAGGATACCAGATTCTAAAGAATATCATACAAAGTAAAATAATACAATTAATTGAGGAATGATGTAATATTCTTATTTTTCTTACAACAAATAAATTAGCGAAAACAATATGATTATTATACTTAAACTATTAATCTATTGTCATACATATTGGAATGAATAAAACTACAAAGAAATACAAACATTCTAAATAAAAATACAAATGCTGAGTAAACGGAAACCAATGGCAAACAAAAATTAATATTTTCTGTAGGATATAATTTTTGCAACATTTTTTCTCTGACTCTCTCTTTTCTCTTTATCTGCAGTTCTCTTTCTTTTTTGATTTTTTTTTTCCGCCAAACCTAAATCCAATTGTAGTCACTGTGCATTAGTACACTTCTGCCTCATCATCCAAAAACTTATAATTACCCAAGAGTAAAAAAAAAAAAAAAAAACTTTCGGGCCAAACTCCAAACAAATTAAGTATTCCAGTTATGAATACTTGATCGATTGATTTCAACGAATTATATCGAATTGTCTAGTTGATAATTCCTTCTCAAAAGGTATTTGTCACAAATTTTATACCCCCTTTCAAATCTTCTTGCAGATAGAAAAATAAGAAAATTACTGAATTCACTCACAAATAGGATTTGTTATCGCCGGCCAACATAGGAGAGTTGATGATCGTGAGGAAGAAGTTGAAGTTTTTCACCATAGCTACAACAATAGGTTGAACCTTTTATTCTCCATTTCCATGCCATCAAAATTCATTGAGAATTATAGAAGACCGAGGATTTTTTTTGAATATTTTTTTAGATTCTTTTTATTTAAGATGAGATTATTAAGTGATATGTTTTCCTCCTCTTTAACATATTAAATTTGTAACTGATGAGTAATTTTGAGTGATACGTACTTTTAAAGAAATATTTTCTTCTCAAGATTTTCTCCTTGCTATCATTAAATAAGTGTATTTTTTCAATTAAAAAATAAAATAATGTGAATTAGGAACAAAATAACAAATCTAAATATTGATATCTTGGTAATAATACTGAAAAATGTGGCTATGGGGTCCTACTAATGTTTAAATATTGAACATTTTAAAAAAAAGAATCCCTTCTTAAATTGGGATAAAGGAAGATTTATTTAAAATGGATTAAGACTTACAATGAATTGAGGTTTTATCCCATTGTAAAAGTATCTTAGCCCAATCCTAAAATTTCTAGATGAGTTGGGGCGATTTACCCATATTTGGACTCATTTTTGATGGCCTTAGTAAGTGTTATTATGCTGTAACGACCAGATCTATCGTTAGAGAAATACCCAACGCGGACAAATCAGAGCCGGAAAAATCTTTTTTCGTAGTATTAGATTTTTTTAATCTTATTACATTTGGAGGAGAATCGAGTTATAAAGATGTATTAAATATTGTACCAATCGTGGGGCGTATGTTCATTCCATCTTGAATTCGATAAAACATTTGTTGAATAACTCTTTAACAGAACGCGTGCAACTTATGAAATTGAATTTGGATAAGTAGATCTTCGGAAATCGATCTTGTCACTCCCCGAGCCTACACCTAGGCAGACTCTTGCACTCAAAAATCAATTTTGGTCCCAAGAAAACTCTTCGTCTGATTTAGTTACTAAGCGGGAATACTTAAACTTTATACAAGGATTAAAAAGCCTTATTCAATTGTTTTAAAGGATACGTAGAACAATGTTAAAAGTAAAACATCCACATAGTTAAAATGGCAACTCAAGTCTTAGTACATAATATATGGATAATGACAGACCCAAGGACTAACAGATGATCCAACAATGAGCCTCTAAAACAACTGATAATGATTTGGGACAAAAACCCCACAAATCCTAATGAACTAACGAGAACCAATGAAATGGATCCTCCGAATGTAGGAGGCCTTCACGAACAGACTCTGACTACTCATCTATATAACGATGTCGCCGGTATGTCCATCCTAGTTACTGCATTTGCATCATAAATGATCGTACAATAGAAGACACCAGTTCATTGAATTTTACAGGTATGCGATTTTGTAAATGCTAAAAAAAATTAAGCTTGAAAGCATATGAGGAACACTTCCTTGCTAGAGACTCCTAGCAAGCAAATAGTCTAAAAAAAGGCTCTTCTCAATTCATGCATACTTTAAAGTCAATAGAACTATGAGACACATTAATTATTAAAATTGTAAAAAAGTTGAAAAAACCTTAGTTTGTTAGGAAAGGCCATAACACACTCAACTTTACTTTATAATGAAGTAAAATACTTTTTATTGGAATATTCTTTAATCAACAACCACCCCCACTAGGAGCCTAAGTGGTGTAAAATATCTTGCCCACCTTGTCAGAATTGTCCTATACTTTGGTGTCACATCGAAATGCTTAACTTAGTAGTACCTAAGCTTAAACTTAGTGTTCTTCTAAAATTATGACCCTTTAATACCCATGATGACTACATTGGTTATGAGACTTGAGTAATATCTATTTTGCCATCCCCATATCGAAGCTCAGTACTACTCCAAAAATATACTTAGCTCATGTATTCTAAAACATTTTCGTTCTTGGGGTTGAGATATTTATTCAAATCTTAGCTCAAAGTATCTGCTTTGAATTGATGTTCCCTTTCTTTCTCAAAGTGAAAATATTTAAAACTCTTAGGGAATACTTAGTTCCATTATAATTTTTTAGAATGATCTCAACTCTTCTCTTCAAACATAACTTAAACTCTGAGGTCTTACAAAACAAAGTTAAAACATGATAAAAACTCTGAAAACTGTTAAGAAATTTTGCTTTGACTTGCTCTAGACTTCTAGAAATGACTCTTAACTTCTTTGATTTGATCTTACTTTCCTGAATTAGATTATGGATTTCAAGGTAAAAGATCTCATGTTTCTGGATAATTTCATGATGTTAGATGAACCTTTGAGCGTTGGAACCAACTAATAAACATAGTTACATCACTAAGGAACTAGTACAAAGTGGGGTATAATGGTAGAATTGGCGGTGTCCTTGGAGCTCTGGTTGGTGCGACGCACCAAGCGGCCCTGTGGCGCTCTGGTTAGGCGCCCTTCCCCGCACTTTGCTGAAAATCCCTCAGTTCTCCTTTATATTTTTTGTAATATATCTAAACCCTCTAAACTTCATGGTCCTTCCCCCAAACACTTATATCATTAGTAATTTCAAAATACCATAATTAAACTCGAAAATTCATACCTGAAACTGAACCAAATCATCATAACACTTTAACAACACAACCATCAAGAACTCAATGAATTTGCAACAATGTTCTTCAAGAAATCACTTCCCTTAAACATTCAAAAAACTTAATTTGATGTAATTGAAACATGGGTTGGAGCGTGGGTTAGCTAGACCACGCTATGGAATGTCAACATACCATGTAGGAATCACTCCCGAGAAAAAAAGACAAATTCCACAAGCAAGATCGAACGTTCCTTCCCAATTTCTTGATTTCCTCTCCTCTTTTTCTCCTTCTTTTTCTGTACTCAGAGCCCTAGCCTGATTCGAATTTTTTTCTAAATGAACAAAGTCCTTTTTTACCCATTAATTTGCTAAAAGCGAATTAATATAATGAGGTAAGAAAAATACTAATTTTACCTCCCCAAATCGGATTGGACTTCCGTAATCCAAAACCCAACTTTCAACATGGCACACCTTATTGATAGAACTCGGAATCACACAAACTTGCAAGGTTGGAAAGATCATTTCAGATATTTCCAACCTATCGGAACTTACACCTAACTTTCCTGATCTAAAGAGTTGTTGGTTATTGAAGTTGATCAAAACGCATTTTTTACTACTTAAAAATGTCTAGGCTTTCATTATACTTTCCAAAACGACATTTTTCCAGATTAAACTCATATTGTAGTTTCTTTCTAGTTGCAGATTTTACAAGATCTCCCCCTTAGGAAATTGACCCTCAAATCAATTACTCGTTACGAGGATAGGGTAGCACATCAAGTTCAAACACCCACAAGCAATGCAACCAACAAACATGCTCACTAATATTTAATAAGACTAGGAAAATAATTATTACCGATAGGCTCATTCTCTTTAGATTCAAAGAGATGTGTATATCTCTCTGCATGTCCTCTTTATAGCTTCCCAAGTATATTCTTCAAAAATTGGTTCCTCCAAGACCCTTGACGGAAACTACCTCTTTTTGTTCTCACCGACGATTTTGGGCAATCTAGAATTTGATTGTAGACTTCGTCCCCGTATAGATAAATTTCTTTGGATTCCATTATATTCAGTTGGAAAAACTATGAAGTATCATCCTGAACTTCTTCAACATGGATACATTACAACCCAGGATTACCAATCTGCTAATTTTTGGTGCTCCAACTCATAATCTACTTGTCCAATCCCCTTGGAATTCATCAGTACCAACAATCGGGGGCTAATCTTAATCTTCCCTCCTACGAACTCATAATACCTTAATGGTGAAACTTTCAAGTACTCGTATCATATAACGTCAAAATCTAACTCCTTCTCCTAAATCATTATGATTTCTAACCTACTCTTTTCCCCATTTTCAACCTTTCTTAAATTAATTTCACCTCTCCGTAGCTTGGTGAACTAATCTGTCCTATCAACCTTGCTTACCCTAGTTCAAACTCTCCAGAGATATCTCCATCTTCACCCATAAGAGCTTCATACGGAGCCTTGGGATAATATAGTGATTACTGTTGTTGTGGACAAACTCAATAGAGGTATGTTAGCAGTCCAATTACTTTGAAATCAATCACAAAAGATCTCACATATTTTCTAATGTCTAAATAGTGAACTCTGCGTGCAATCAGTCCTTGGGATGAAAGACAGTCTTAAGTTCACCTTTAAAAACCCAAGTCTTTTTGAAACGGATTTATGATCTGTGCCAGTAACTTTGTGCACCGTCATCTAAAAGTGGAGATAGGAACCCCATGAAGTCTACACCTGCTTTAATAAATACTTAGCTATCTTTGTTGAATGAGTAGTCGTTACTGGAAACAGTGGCCCTGATTTTGTCTTTCTCTTGATACTCACCAAAATAGATCATGCTGCATTTGAACCTCAATTAACCTGTGATGAAATCCATATTAATCATCTCGCAATTCCATTTGGAAGTTCTTTTTCTGAGCCAAAACTTATTGACATTGGACTCTTAGCAACATTCAACAATTCCCCTTTTTCATACCCTTACAACATACCAAGATAACTTATCTCAAATCACCATACATTTTTTGGAACGACGGATGAAATGATTATCTGGAACTATGAGCTTGATCCATGATCCTTTGTTGTAGTGCATACACCATTGGTACACACAATCTACCTTGAAATCTAGAACGCCATCTCCCCTTGTTCAAAAAGCTAATACTCTTTGCTTATGAACATATTGCCTTCAATTCAAGATAAAATTGATCTTGATCTTGCTTTTATTTCACTTCCTTCAATTCAAGAAAATGGATCTTGATCTTGGCTTTTATTTCACTTCTACACTAAGGATGATTCAGCCCCCATTCGTCAAACTATTCCTCCTTATACGGAATCACTAATTCTGACTCTCAGATGTTGCAGTTGTGCAAAAATTTGCTAATTCTCTCTTCTTTCTCAACATGGGTGGTGTTCCCATTGAAGACATACATTAAAGCATAATCAACAGACATTAGCCGTTAATGGGTGGTACAGGATACTCATGTCATAATCATTGAATAATATGAACCACCGCCTTTTCTGCGATTAAGATACCCTTTGGGTGAAGACATTATGTAGGCTGTTATGATCAGTGATATATCAACATGAATTGACCATACAAATAATGCCGCCGTATTTCAAGCGGTGAATAGTTATCAACCAACTCTAAGTCAGGGTTGGTGAGGTATTTATTATTATGAACTTTCCCACTTTTATAAAGGCATAAGATGTAACCTTGACCATACTGCCATTAAACAGACAACCCAAACAACCTTAATTGCATCATAATGCACCACAAAACCTTGAGTACCTTTGGGTAAGGTCAAAAATGGGCAGTAGTCACATCTTCTTCATTTCGAGTTTTTCTAGCCAAAGTTTCACAACCATGAAACTCTAACTATATTCTAAGTCAAATTGGTTAAGGATCAGAGATGATAGACAAAAATACCTCTATGAACCTTCTATAGAACCAACAAAACCCAAGAAACTCCTAATATCAATGGACAAGTGGGTCTAGGCCAAATCTGAACTATTTCAATCTTTTAAGTATCAATTAATTCGAATCATCGGAAAACTATGTGACCCAATAATTCCACAGAATGAAGACAAAACTCACTTCTTGAGAACATAATATATTAATCCTTAACAGTCAAGTTTTTGAAAGACTATCTTAAGGTTACTAAGAATTATCTTCTTCCATTCTCGGGAAAGATAGTAGTATAAATGAATACGATAACAACACAGTTATAATAAATAAGGTTTGAATACTGCTCTTCATAAGTCATGATGAACGATGTTGGTGACATGCATTTGTCAAACCAAAAGACATGACCAAAAAAACTCATAATGACATATCGGGTTTTGAAAGCTATCTTTCGAATATCCACATTTCCTAACTTTCAACCTAATGGTAGCTGATGAGGTCAATTTTTGAGAAGAAACAGGAAACACCTGAAGATGGTCAAAATTATAATTCAATCCTTGGAGAGGATACTTATTCTGATGTAAACTTGGTTCAATTGACACTAGTCTATATATAAGGGATAATCTTTCTTTAGAAAACAAGACCGAGTGCCCTAATGTGAGAATTGGCCGAAGGAAGCCCTATCTAACAGATCTTTTAACTGCTATTTCAAACTCTACTGGTTGCCATCTATATGGCATAGTAGAGATAGGATGAGCATTTGGTTTGATGTTTGTGCAGGTCTATTTCCTTTCAGTAAACACTCCAGTAGACATCTGGAAAGACTTCAGGAAAATCTTTACAATAGTGAGATGATTAAATAGAAGTACCTCAACACTTGAGTCATTAACTCGGACTAAGTGATAGATACACCCTCAAAACAAATTTATCCTCAAGGTTACGAAATGAAAAGATCCTTAGGCACTGCTAAACTATACTCCACTCTACGACTGACTCTTAGGAAACTGAAAATTGACAACTCGAGTTCTACAGTTTATCGATGCCATTACTTGAATGAACCAGTCTATATATAGAAGACGCGACTCTACTGTCAAACTCAAATAAATTAGCCATGGTGTTTCTTTTGATTTAGATGGAGACGGGACAATCATGATAAAACCCAACAGGTGGTAGAGAAACAGAAGGGTTCACAAAGTTTTCGGGAGAACATAAAACTTAGTTTCAACATTAAGGGGTTAAACAACGCTAAAACTTGTAGTGGTTCTAGCAATGCATTAAAAGTCAACCCATAAAGACTTTGATCATAATAGTGATATAAAATCTGGGGAGTTATCTTTCTCTTGCAACTAGTGATCTCCAAATAGGGGGTTTTATCGTATGTCAAATGCTGGATGTAGCTTCCAGTGTAGTGCACCCTAATCTGGTTAAGCAAATGATCAGATTGGAATCATTATCGGATTTTCACTACCTTGCTTGCTTTTCTTGGACACTTTTTGATGAGTGACCCTCTGTTCCTACTTCAAAATCAACCAACTGGCCATCATGACATTTACCTAGTTAGGTTGGGTTTACCTTAACTTAGAACATGCAGGAGCCCAATACCTCCTTGTGCCACATACCTTAGATTGTGATGGTCTAGCTCTAAATTTTCGAATTCTGTCCATTGATGCTCACTTGTTTCTAGGTGTAGGTGCACTCGTAAGATAATTGTTGTGCAAAACTCTTTTTTTCTAAAAAGGCAACGGTTCACACTACCCTTTCTGTTGCCCCAGCTCATTACTGTCCTTAGCTTTCTATTTGTGCAACTCTTAGGATCCCTCAACTTCTCTTCCTCAACCTGCTACACATAGACCAATCAACTTGATATGTCCATGTCACTATAATCATGATTGCCCTGCCCACTTACGTGATGAACGACCCAATCTAGAACAAACAAACTCATTCGACTCCTCATATCACTTAACTATTTCGGAGCAAAGGATATTGAGGTGAACTTACAACCCATATTGATGCACATATGGAGAATCATTCTTAAGTGTAAGAATTCCCGTACCTTAGTTCTTTCAAATCTCAAGGAAATAAAACACCCCACGAACGTTCATCAAAACAAGCCCAATTTGCAGTTGGTCCATT
The DNA here is from genome assembly GCA_027704765.1 of Solanum habrochaites. Classification (NCBI taxonomy): domain Eukaryota; kingdom Viridiplantae; phylum Streptophyta; class Magnoliopsida; order Solanales; family Solanaceae; genus Solanum; species Solanum habrochaites. Next base: position 178,238 of record JAKWJA010001223.1, read on the forward strand.
TATCCTACCCTCTTGCATCAATCAAACCAAGTCCTAGCAATATTTTTCAACTTTTCTGAAGCTAGATCAAATCCCAGTATCAAAACATGATCACACCAAACACTTTTTATGTTCCTCACTGGATTTTAATTGTGATTCAACTTCCAAGTGGAAACTTGGAGGGTTCTCCTAAGAACCCTTATAATCCTTGAAATGTTAGCCTCTTATTGTCGAGCTCGCTTTTGGTGCAACAACTTGGTTAGGTCAAGCTTAGCTCACATCCGGATTGCCTGCCACGAAATTTAGCATTCGTGACTTACCTTAACGTTTGCACTATGTGCATTGGTTAACCCTTGTTCTCGACATTACATATAGCGGGACGATCTCTAACAAACTTTTTGATGAGGCAAGTTAATCTGAAACCGCATAAACATGAATTAGTGGAAACTTTATAGTTCAAACTCTAAACCACGAAAAAAGTGTGAAAGAAGCGAGATTAATTTCCTCAAGTTGCAGGCCTCCTATTATGAAGTCGGCGCTTCTTCACACCGCCATATAACTAGGAATGTACAACACACCTTCATATAATTCTAGAACTCTTGAACACTCTATGCCTATGATACCAAAGTATCACACCCCAAGAGATACCCTGGGGGAAATAGAATCTCAAGAAACTGTTCTCGGCCCAAGCTAGCTAAAGTCCTGGTCATGACATACTACTTAGTAGAAGACTTAAAACATTAATACAAGGCATTAAACAAAAAAAATTAATTATTGCAACTGTTGTTAAAGGCTACCCAAAATGTTTTAAAACAAAATTCGACCTAGCCAAAATGCCAACTAACCCAGTCCTAGTACATAATAATGCTAATAACAAGACTATAAGTGACTAACATCGGCACAGGCTCTATTAAGCCCTTCTAAATACAAAATAAGATGTAGGTTGGGACAAAACCTACAAACTTCATGATAAAACTAAGATAGAAAATAATGAAATGGATCCTCCGGACGAAGGAGGCTCATACAACAGACTTGAAAGGCTCACGGATCAACGATGCGCCGAAATGTAGCTCATAATTACATTCATTGACATCACAGACATGCCCAGGAAAACTCACATCAAATTACATTGAATTTACGATTATGTAGTCGAATGTAAATAGAACTAATCTTGAAAAATAATATGAAGCGAATACTTATCTTGCTCTTCTCAAGTCATCCATAACTTAACCCTAATTAAAGCAATGAGATATGCCCAATTTCTATAAAATCTTGTAAGAGTGGAAAACAACTTATTTCGTTAAAGATAAACTGCCAATAACAAACTAAAAATTACTTATATAATGACGTAAGTAACCTCCCTTTAGTGGGAGATTCTCTAACGAGAACCAACATAGAAGCCTAAGGGTGATACAATTATCTGCCTACGCTGCCAGAAATGTCTATACTTTATGTCATATAGAACTATAAATTAGGGGGTCCAAGATATTAACCTAGTGATTATGTAAAAAGTATTTGACCAATTAATACCCATGATAGCTAATGATTTGGGGAGACTGGAGTTAATAGACTAGCATCCTTATGATGATCAATACTAGTCTAAAACCATATACTAGTCATGGGTTTTTAAACAACGTGTTTCTTTGGTTTGAGATAAGTACTCATGAATTTTAGCTCAAAGGCTCTATGGAATGATGTTCCTTTACTTGCTCAAATGTGAAAACATTTATAAACTTTGGGAATACTTAGTTCTCTTATAACGTTTGATAATGATATCAGCTCTCTATTCTTTAGTTAACTTTAAACTTTATCCTCAAAAACCAAAGTTAAAACATTGCTAAAGAAGTCTTCAAAACTTTAAAGAACTTTTCTTTGACTGGTTTCTCAACTCAGACTTGATCTTAATTCTTTAAATTTGATGCATAACTTTCCTTGAATTTAGATTATGGATTCAAGTCTTTGAAGACCTCGTTGGTTATGATGATTTCATGATCGGTTTAGAGGTACTTTGAGCGTTCGCATAAATTAAGAAACATAGGTATATCACTAATGATTTAGTACGAAGATGGGGAAAGAGAATGGGGAGAGAACTAGCGTTGGTATACTTTGAGAAGTACGTGGCGCCATCCCAACTTCAGAGATAATGTTGGGATGCTCTGATGGCCGCCGACGGCCAGAGGCTAAAAAATTTAGAGAGATTTTTGTGGGGTTTTTCAGTGGCGGCCGCCCAAGCTTTTCCCAGGAAACCCCTGATTTTATCATCAATGTTTTCCTATCTTAACCTCTAAACTCCAGGTTCCTTCCTAAAACTTAGGATCATTAGTAATCTCAACATACCATAAGATTATTTTAACTCAAAAATTACTGGAACATGAATGAATCATCAAAATACTTCACAACCTAAATATCAAGAACTCAACAAATTTTCACAATGTTCTTTAAGAACTCACTTCCTTTGACATTCACAGACTTAATTTCGAATTTAAACATGGTTGGAGTGTGGGTGAGCTAAACAATGCTATGGAATCTCACGACCTGTAGGCATATCCCGAAGGAATTCCGTATGCAAAGATCAAACGTTCTTAGCCAATTCTTGATTTCTCTTCTCTTTTCTCCTTTTTTTTCTATCTTCTTAAATCCCTAGTGTGAATTCTAAATTTTCTAAACCAACAAAGTCTTGTTTTACCCTATTAATTCCTTTTAAAGCACTATATAATTAGGTAAGAAAATAGTAGTTTTTCAATCCCCAAAATCCGGGTGTAGACTTTCTTACTACAACAACCAAACTTTAAAAGACCATAAACTATTCATACAAATTAGAATGCTAGCGAAATTGGCGGCGTTAGAAATCATTCCAAGAGATTTTAACTGTATCTGGAACTACACCTCACTCATTTGAGTGTTAGGAGTTAGTTTGTGTGAAGTTAACCAAAAACTCACTTTTAACTTAATTAAAAATTTCCAGATTCCTTAACTTTCCAAAAGTAACTATTTCAGTTTTTAAACTCTTTTATAGTTGCACAGATGTACAGATCTTAGCGTTACGTGAATTTGTGATATAGTGGTAAATAGGTTTTCAATTAGTTGAATGAAATGAAATTCCTTGAAGAACTATTGCACCCAAACTGTAGCTGCAGGTGGGATACATACTGGTAACGAACAAGATGAGACTTAAAATAATAGAAATTGGGGGGAGATATCATTGGTTTCAGAAAATTATGCTGCAGGGAACTTTATGCCTTATAGTAATGCATATACAACGGGATGGGTGCTTATAGAAGCGATGAGCTAATTATAACTAAAAACCTAAATGATGTTATTTGCACATTTTTTGACTTTTTGAGCCAAAGAACGACCCTGGTCTGTTCCAACTTCATTTCCACAGATTCTTAAAGTAAAGTTAAGGTTTTTCACTCCCCAATATCACTTTTCTATCCGTAGTTAGAACGTAATAGAATGGGTAAATAGTGATGGGGAAAAGGTTTCTGAAGACTTTTATGTCCATACATTATCCTAAATTGACTAGTTGGGATCATGGGTATGATCTAGGAGTTCGTCGGAATTGGTAGTTAATCTGGATAATTAGTGATTTTCATCAGATTCCATTGTATCATGATTTTTGTTGACCACGAGAAGCGGTAGTTAGTAGAACGTAAAAATAGAAGGATCAAGTCTTTTGGGTCAAGCTTATTCTGAGGTGGTACGGTAAGGATGTCGTGATTTCATGTGTTGTAGGGATATATGACATGTTCTATGATTAATTATGATACTTGTAGTCTAGAACTTTGCGTGTTTATCATTGTTGTTGTTAGCTGAGATAGATGATTGATATAGCCATGAAATCACGATATAAAATGTATTATCTTAATAGTGTACTATGGTTTGTGATTAGGTTTGTGAATAGGGATCCGATTCACGTTCGGAAGCTAACATGGGATCATTTTCCACGTTTATGCATAACTTTGGTTGGATCCACATTTTGACATCCATTGGGATCAATTTTTGTATTTTGGAAATCTAACTATTAGGTGTGTGTATGTCGTGAGAGTACCAAGAGGGAGTACCAAGATGGTGTTAAGCATGTGAATGTGTGTGGCGACTAGTCATGTTGATAACGTCTGTAGTATTGTTGGACATATATTCATGTGATTATACTTCGCTGTTTGAATTAGGTCTATTGCACAGTGCTGATAGACGCGTGATCCTACAGTACACGGGGGTTGTGCTACTTATCTGCATCTGGCTATTATTTTTGTGGAGTATCGGCGGCACTTCAAGGCCTATTCGAAATACCTCGTTAGAAGACTAGAGATGTAGCATCGACTTGAAGGGTGGAGCCACATCCTCGGGCTGCTTGGAATTCTCTTTGTCTGTGTTCACCATTTATGAAAACAGACCAGTGTTTTTGTAGGTTTAATAGTCATTAGTATTCCTCTGTTAGACTTGGTTGTAATTAATAGATATTAGTACACATTGGACTTCAAGATCTTAATGTTTTATCTTTACAAATTTTAGTTGTGAGATGATTTTTTAGTAAGGAACTTTGTTTTTAGTCATTTAAAATTGCTTCCGTAACTTAATGCCTTGTTTAGATAATTGTTGTAGATTTGGATAGTAGTAGTGGTTCTCCACTCGGCTCGTTGGGGTGCCAATCATGATTATTTTTGGGCCATGGAAGTTGGTTGTCAGATCCAAGGGTCCGTTGATTCTTGATGTATCAAAATGAGTCTATAGAATCTCGAAGAACGGTATATTGAAATTTTACTTATTTTGAGAAGGAGGCTATAGGACTTTAGGAAATCTCCATTTTTCTCTTATATCCTTAGTTCTAGAGTTTATTTCAATGGTTTTTATCGATCCATTAAATTGGGTATCTAACTTCGTTCACTCGTTTTTGGACAGTAGTGAATATTAGGTATAACGGCGTAGCTCGTAGACTCGTAATAATGCCTCCAGATGAGGAACCCTAGTGAGAATTCGCGGTCAAGTAGAGGGAGAATAATTAGGGGTAGATAGAGGTTGTGGTAAAGTGGACTGATGTGAATGAGTGCCGATTGACACATGTTGCGGTGGATGAGGGAATAGTTCAGACATAATGAAAATTAGAGAGGATTGAGGAGGGTTAGAATAAGAGAAACGTGTGTGTAGGCTTGAAGCGAAATGGATCGCTCTCATCGATTCGGCTGTTGTATTGTAGACCTCAAAGATCATGTAATCTTGAATGGGTTACTGTGTACGGAGTCTTCCACCAACTAAAGCCTCTATTAGCCCTTTGATATTTAGGAGTACACCCCAAACGGGTGAAATGGGAGTGGTAACGACCTTCTTTCATCTTTTGTTCGGGTTCGATGATTCCCTGTTCTGGTAATGAGGCATGATATGTTGACCAAGTTCATGAAGCTTAAGCATGCCGGTTTATTTATGGAGTTCTAAGACTAAAGATGCTTATGAGTTCCATTTGATATTAGAGAGGCTAAGTAAGTGGCATATTCACCAACATGGGGTTGAGGTAGTGTCCTTTCAAATCAAGGTGGAGGCCAAGCAATGTTGGAGAGATACAATGCGAATGAGATCTCTACCTTACCTCCCACTTCTATTTGGACCCCAATTTCATGTCTGTTCAATAGCAGAGTAGGACCAAGACCCTAAGAGATTGTAAAACCCGGATAATTTATAGGATTAGAGCAGGTGGTATGTTTTATGCTGCACTATGAGGTAATTTTCGTGTAATAGATATGATACTCGGTTGGTCAATATGAATAGGAGCGGATCCAACTATTTGGAGAGGGCTGACTTTAGATTGCAGGTATTTCCGTACCACATGACTCTGCAGGGAAGAGTTTCGTGAGGTAATCGATTATGTTTTAAGAAGTGGCCAGGTGAGCGCGCTGAGATGTAAAGACAAGTCAATGGTTGAAGAGGTCCTAGAATTACAAAACTTGTAGGGATTACTATGTTGAGCACGTCACCGTCGACCAAATGCTCGTAGACAAGAATTCAGTTTGCAATGCCCGCCTCTACAGCGAACTATTCAGGTAATATATATAATCCACCATTTCAAGATGAGTCATAGTGTTGTGCATGAGACGGGCAGTAAACATCTAGCATAGCACTGTTTTAAGCGTGGGGAACTGGACACATGACCGAGAGATTTTCCACACCAACATGGTTCGATTATAGACAATAAACTTCTCGGCAATAGTACCCTGAGAAATGGTAATAAAAGTAGAGGATGTACATGTTTGGCAATGAGGTAGGAACTAGTGAGGTAGTGGAGGTAGAAGAGGGTAACAGACGGCTAGAGGTTAGGGTAACACGCAACCAGTCAAGGAAAATGGCTCGTATCAATGAAAATCTAGGTGTTATGTGCTTTTCGGGCAAAAAAAAGAGAGCGGAGTTGGTTTTTGATAGCGGTGATAACAGGGTACTATTCTTATCTATGACTGAGCTAATTGCTTATTTGCTATGGGGCCACTTATTCTTATTTGTTTGTGATTTTTTCATGATTTTGAGAGGATGTGGACTGTGTCTTGATGCCCCTATTCCCTGTTTCTGCCCTTGTTGGCGAGTCAATTATAGTACCCATGTATATCGGCGTGCCTATTTTATTTATGGGATTTCATACTTGAGTGATTTGTGATTTTGGATATGATCAACTTACTAATCTGAGGCATGAATGGTTGTCTCTTTAACTATGTGGTGCTTGACGTATACTAAGTCCCCCTTGTGACTCCAGAACCTATCAGAGCAGCGGAACCAATATTAGATTGGAGGGGCGTGTACAAGCATAATCAGCTAAGTTAAATCCTACATCCTGGGGCCTAGTAAATTAGAGCAGGGCTAGACTTAGCTTATTCGACCTCATATAATGGCGATGCTGAGAGTGAGGCTCCACTATTCGGTCCTCTATCCTCCCTTGGTGTGTCTGAGTTTAGTGAAGTATTTCCGGAATGACTGCCCGGGGATGCATCTAAATAGAAACAAAATTTCTTGCATGATTGGAGCCTGTACTGTCCCATTTCATTCCTCTGTATCGTATTGGCTCCAACAAAATTTAGGATATTAAAGCTCACTATAGAGTTTCTTGAGAAGGGATTGATCTCTCCTACTGCTTCCCCATAGATGACACTGGTTTTGTTTGTTTGAGAAGAAAAGAAGATTGTTAAAGATGTGTATAGATTATCCGCATTGAATAGAGTTACTCTTATACGTGGGAACCCTTACCAGAATAGATGATTCTCTTTGACAATTTCAAATGAAACAATCTCTCTAGATTGATTTATAAGATCTCGGGTATCATAATTAAAAATGAACGGGCGGAAATGTACCAAAAATGGCTGTTTAAGATTCGTTATGGGCACAGGAGTTTTGGTTGATTTGTTTGGGTTGACTAACGCGCCTTACGCAGACTTTATGAGCCTTGATGAATTGGATGTTCAAGCCATTTCTCGATTCCTAGTGATAATCTTTATTGAAATGATATTTTTGTTATCGCGAAGTTGCTGAAGAGCTGCCAACCATTTCTGCATGTTTTGGTGGTCTTCTGGAAAGCAAAGTATATGCAAAATTTTCCCTGTAAGTGTGGAATTTTGGTGGACCTTCGGTTGCTTTTTTGGGGAACGCGCTAGTGTTTTTTAAAAAAGTTGGAATGGCAGATACCCAAAAACATTGAGGCCCGGTTAAGAATTGGTAGACTAGTTTGGGTACGGAAATTAGAGTTTTGTGGGACTCAGCTAATTATTATCATCGTTTGTTAAGAAGTTTGCTTCAATTGCAATAACTTGACCACAATCGACTGAAAAAGAGGCACATTGAATGGGACTAAGAATGTGAGGAGAGATTACCAAAATCTTAAGGATCTTGTAAACCACCGGCCCCTACCTAACCATACCGGCTTGAGGTAAGGTTTACATTGGGTTTTATGATTCTTCCATTTGGTTTGGGTGTGTGTTGTATAGAAAGATAGGATGTCATAGCTTACTCCTTGCGCCAGATGAAGATACATTAGAGGAATTATCCCACTACGATTGTAGTAGCGGCGGTGGTTGTTGGGGTGTTGCTTTTAAGATCTAGTGACATTATATTTATGGTGTTTTAGTGTGAGTATGTACCAGTCATGGTAGTTGCAACATGTCTTCACTCAAAGTTTTGAATTTGAGCCAACGGCGATAGATGTAGTTACTCAAGGATAATATGTGACCTACAAACCATCTGGGAAAAAAAGAAAAACTAATGGGTTGAAGACACCTTGATTAGAAAAATGGTGGGTGAGTATGGGTAGTTTAGCTTACTAGAGTGTAGCAAGGGACTTTTCACACGGATATCAGTCCTTCGTATCTAAGTTCATGCAATTGGGGTGTTAAATATTATTGCAAGCATAAGTCCAGTGCATGGAAGAGATCAAGGCCAAACAATTTGACGATAGATTATTTAGAGGAGCCTAGAGCGAGATTTGAATGAAATTGGTAAGTCCAAGAGTCCCACTCTTGGTTCGCGAGCGAGCGTTTTGTGGTACTCAACCATTAAGGGTAGAAGAATATATGTTCCTGAGTTGATGACTTCATTCAAAAAGATGGGCTGGAGTTTGATGGTTCACGATATTCATTTATCGGGTTGACCAAGATGTGCTATAGGGTCTGAAACGAGTTTATTGATGGAAGGGCTTGACGCAAAACATGCGGAATTTATTAGTGTGGAAGTGCCAGAATTTTAACAAGTGAAGTAGGGAGACATAAAAGGCGCTGGACTCGTTAATAAAAGAAGTGGGAAAGAATAGCAATGGATTGTGTGGTTGGTTCTCCTCAAGAACTGAGGAGCGTTTGATGCTATTTGGGTTGGGGTGATAGATTGAATAAGTCAACTCACTTTTGATCCAGTTAAGGTAAATACTAAAGTTAGACCAACTAGCTAAAATCTATGTGAAAGAAATATTGAGGTTGCATATGGTGCCCCTTTATATCATTCAGATCATGGTAACCTTTACACCTTTATGTTTTGGGAGAAGTTGCACGATGAATGGTTACGCAACTCATTTTTAGTAAAACATTTCATCCCAAGATGGACCATTGAGGCGTTATACGGGAAAGGAAAGGATGTAGATCACCCAAGGTTGGTTGAGGGTGAGATGTGAAATATTTGCGAGGTGGACGTAGCGAAGGGATGCTGAAGATAAGGTGAGGAGCGTTCAAGCTAAACTCTGCCGCTTAGAGTAGACAACTATGTATGCAAATAATAAGGGAAGGGACATGGAGTTTTAGACTGGAGAAAGTCCCTTTGAAGGTATCACCCATTGAAAGAGGTGATGAGATTCGGTAGAAGGGGGTAAGAGGAAAGTTGATGGTCCGCCAATATATATTGTCCCTTTGGGTTCTTTAAGTGTAGAGATCAATGACGCATAGATTGGGGCTACCCCCTAACTTTTTGGTGTCTATTCCCTGTATTTCATGTGTCTATGTTTCAGAAGATAATCACAAGTGATGGTGACTATATCATTTGTTGGATTTAATTATGCTAGAATTAAAAAACATTGTAATATGAGAAGAACGATACTATCTTGATTCTGATGTCCGTTAAGTGAGAACCAAAAGAAATAAGATGTTGAAGGTTCGATGGAGCATCGTCCAGTCAAGGAAGCTACTTGGTGATTGAAAAAGAAAATGCTAGCCAACAATCCCAATTGTTCATTGATTTGTCTTTCTTTATCCTTACTTTTCCAAGTTTCTCACTGGGACAGTACTAGGTTAAATTGGGATATATTGTAATGAATGGACTCCGTATTATAAAAATGCCGATGTGGTGGGAAAATTGGGGCCAGAAAAAAAACATTTTCGTAATATTAGGAATTTCCAACCTTGTCTAGATTTTGGGAAATCGAAGTCATCAGGTGTAGGGAAAATCTTTTAGAAATAGGTTGGGAGAAAATATGATTCAATCCAGGGTGGGTTATATAATCTTAAGGAATCCGTTCGACTTTTACGGAATTGATTTGGGATAAGTAGATCTCAGGAATCGATTTAGCGTTAAGGGCATTTCTGAGGCGTAGGGGTAGACGGGTGTGTTGTAAAAGGAGGAATTTAAATTCCCCTAGGAACTCAATGTCCCAAAATCTCCCATTGCAGAAAGGTGAGTTCTTGTCTTCTAGCGCTTAGACGAGATGAGACTTAAAAATCTTAGAATTTTGGGGGAGCTCACTGCGTTCGAAAATACCATGGCAGTGGGACATTTTGCCACTACATCAAAACTTGCTACACTGGGTGGGTGTTGTTTTAGTGGGTTGATCGTGTGAGTTAAATCGTAAATAAAACCCCCAAGACCTTATTGTCACTTTTTGACTTGTCACTTTTGAGCTAAACAACGATCCCTGAGCTATTCCAACTCATTTTTCCATTCTTGAAGCTAAATGTAAGCTTTTCACTCCCCAAATTCACATTCTCACATCTGTAGTATAGAACTAATTAAAATGGCGTAATATTGATGGGGAAGGGTGTTCTTGATAGATTCTATGGTATAATTTTGGCCCTAATGTGGCTAGTTGGGATCAGGGGTTATTTGTGATACTTGTAGGTTATAAACGTGCTAATGTGTGATAAAATATGTAGATGATATAGATGAATGATGTAGAATGAAATCATGATGTAAATGATGATCTTACTGACGTAATGCAGTTGCTGATTGTGGTGTGTGAATGTGGAATATTTCCACTTTTGAGAAAGGAACTAGGAACGTTTGTTCATTTTTTTAACATAACTCTAGAGGGGATTGTCACATTTTGACATATATTGGGATCGACTTTCCATATTTGGCAAGCTAAATTTTTTGGGTTTGGGTTCTGTGAGAGGATCAATTGATGTGGTGTTAAGCATGTGAAAATGTGTTGTCGAATGTCATGTGATAGTGTAGTGTTTATATATATATGCTTTGATTTCCTAATTGGTGTTTGACTTGCTTAATGCCACTAGTGGGATAGCCGGTGATCCTACCCCAGACACGGTTGATTGTCCGACTAATTCAGCACTTGCTATTATTATTTTGGGAGTATGAGTCACTTAAAGAGCCTATGACAGACCTAGCTTTAGGAGATAGAGGATTGTCGCATCGATTAGGGATGAGCTGATCCTAGGGGTTGCTCGGATTCTTTTTCGTCGTATGTTCCATTTTGAAATAGGACCATTGTTTAGTTAGTTTTAATAGTTAATTAGTTTCGATTTTTTAGCTTGGTTGTCATAATAGTTTTGGTCATTGACTTTCAGATCTTAGGTTTTATTTTTCACAAATTTTAGTTGGTAGGTCTTTTTATTTAGTATGGGGACTTGTTTTTAGTCATTTAAACTGATTTCCGTAACGTAAATGCCTTCAATTTAGAATAATTTCTGTAGTTGGATAGTAGTAGTGAACTCTTAAACCGGCTTGTAAGTGTGGTCTCCAATCACAACTATTTTGGTCTGCTATGTGCAATCAGTTCTTCAAATTTGGGTTGATTCCATCTCAAAGACATAAACATATCACCCAGATTACTATGAATTAAACCCAAAAAGAGAATATTTTTCAGAAACTATGTTGATGACAGTATCTTTTGAAGATTGAACCAAAAGTCGCTCTAAGCCAGAAATAGTTTAGGGAGTCTTGATTTTAAAGTGATTGCAGCAATCTAGCGAGACACAAACAATATCTAATGAAGAGAAGCAGCTCTACAATTTGGGCTTTACAAATTATAGAATTTACTAATGATAAGTTCCCTCAAAACAAGAATGAGTGCCTCGGTTGGTTGACAAGAAAATTACCCACGACAAGAGGGGGGTCAAATTCCACTAAAAGATGATACAAGGCATGAATTAAATTAGGAAATTAACGAGTGCAAACCAGGTCATTGTATCAATTAGAAAATATGGGTGAATGATTCCATAACAAATTTATGAAACGGATTTTTATACTAAAGTAACAAACTTAACTAAAATTAGAATTTTAAACATTGTTAAGAGATCTCGGGTAGTGGGAATTCGTATCAATGTTGAGTAGGGGTACTTGTGCTGACTCATTTTTCGCTAAACAATCATTGGAAGACCGGTAATCATTAACCAAAAATTTCTTTCAATCTCAAAGAAATAAACCATAGAATAAACTTGAGGTCTCATATTATATGTGAGTCACAAAATAAATGCAAAACCTTATCAGAGCCTCTCTTTCGAGGAGATTTGACAACTAGAATTAGAATACAATTTTCTTTCACACAAACTATAGTTAAACAATTGAATTGCAGCATAACAATTATCCACATCCAATGTATCTCTTTGAGATCAATATGAAAAAATGGCTACGATTAATTTCTAAACCTTTCACTCATGCATGCTTATAACTTAATTCATGAATCTATAAAAATAACAATCTAGAGACAGACTACAACACCACAATAATAACATACTAAGCCCCCTATCACACCCCCTAGATTTGGGATTTTATCCACGATTAAAAGCAAAAGAGGATTGACTCATTAATGATTTAGACAGTGGTAAATTGAAAGATCTAAGCGCAAATTTTAAAGACTCACTGCAATGTGAACCTTCGATTGTCCAATTAAAAGGTTCTCAAAATGCCGGAAAATAATGTATTTTCTTAGAGTAAATATAAAAAAGTTGCCCAAAAAATATTGATACCAAAAAGTGGTATTCTAAAGGATAAAAACTTTATATATTTTCTCTCTCTATGGTGACTACTATAGTTATCAAGGGGAACTACGTGTAATGGCTCCCCTAAGAAAATAAAACATGTCAAGAAAATGAAGAGGAAAGTTGCCAAAGGATAAAATGTGACAAAAACATGGTGTTTTGAAAATTGTCTACATTACCTCAAAATCAAAATCACGTATCATTCCCGCCAAAGAGTAGAAAGAAAACTAAACAATGAAAAGTTCAAAAAGATTGTGAAAATAGTGTGGAAAATTTGAAAAGGAACATTTAATTGGTGGATGACTTGATCTAAAGCTCGGGTTATAGTTAAATACATCAAGGCGTTGGTGAAATGGTGAAAAAGAAGAAAGGGGTGATCAATTGTGAAACAATTGCAACTGCATCAAACAGATGGGAGCGATATAGGGCGATACATGAGAGAATGATGTCTTTAATGGGTAAGTAACACCTCATATGAAAAACTATAGAAAGTGTAGCTTTCCCAGTTCTCGTGCCTTACCAATGGAGACCAACAGGTTAGTGGTAAGAATAATTTCGATTAGATTTCCCTGTGGTTGGTCAATCACAATTTTCCAAACTGTGAAGAGTTGAAGGAGTTTAATATGCGTTCATCAGGATGGTCTGTTTTTCAAGGCAATATTGTAAGTTGTTTCTTATAAGTGATTCTCCAAAACATAGAAGAAGTTTGGAATCAAAAGTGAGGACCCAGGTGGAGGTGCAATGCATGACTATAGGTGGACCACATACAGCATAGGTCTTGTCAGCTAAGGGTACAAAGATTGGTAGTTTCTGAACCCCGAAATTACAGATCTATTGAGATGCGTTGTGTCTGACAATGGACTTTAGGTTTGGCCTGGAAAGAGGTCGGAAATTTTTTCAAGAAGGGATCTTGGTATTTTCCTAATTATTCTAACCAACAATGTGGTTTCCCCTTCATTAACTACCATATATAAACATTTTGACCCCAAAGACCACATTGATTTCAGTAATCAATTCCTAAGATAACAATAAGTTCATCTCCCCAAAATATTCTCTCTTTGGATACGTGATGAGAAAACTACAGGCGGGTTTCAAGTCAAGTTAAAGTTTTAAGTTCATCGTAATGTAAGCTATTGGAATTAATGTATGATAGTAGCTTCACCATCTTGGATACACTGAAACAAACTTACTCATTACGCCTTGGATTGGCAACATAGTAGGAGCATATCGATAAAATTTTGTGGACTTCAAAGATAGTCTCTTCACACTCATAATTTCCATTGAAGAAGTTGATTGAATTCAACCAGCTTTTCCTCCTCATTCAAGGGGAAAAAATATCATGGAATAAACTTTTAAATTTTTGCTCAGCTTAAGAGGTCATGCCCTCTTCCGCCCTTCTACTTTCCATCCTGCATTTAATTATATTTGAGCAACACTCTAAGGTGATAAGCCAAACAATTAAACATTTTCCTAGTGATGTCACTACCATAATATTTAAACACCTTATACAACTTGATCAATGCACTATTGAGGGTCCTTTACTAAAAGTTAAACAATGAAAAATCATTAGATTCTTTCTAATAACGTCTCTAACTATAGTTACCGCTATACCCATATTTGTGTTCACGGCGACAACAGACTTCCCTAGTATCCTTGGAGCCTTCATGGCTTGATACAACATTTGAGAAGAAAATCCTTAACTGCATTATTCTACTTATTTCTTCCAAAGGTTTGACAGAACTTGAGGAACTTGGCTGTGGGCTTAGGACGATTTTTGGTTCACAATTCTATTTGTATTTCGTCTAGCATTATGCGTTACAGGTTCATATCCTCGTAAAGAAGTATCAGAAGAAAGATTAGGAGAACGACTATAGATTTCAATCTCGTATTAACGACTTTAGATTAATAAAAGAAGTGGATTTTCCTCAAACATCTTATACGTGGCCATTCATAAATGTGCACACTTTAGAGACCCTGGTGTAACATGGTGTAATATAACCCAAGAGGCCCTACAAAAGCCCAATTACACACTCATATAAGAAATAGGAAATTTATGAGAATTGTAAAACACAAGCCTTTAGAAATAAGAGTTTTCTAAAATGCCAGCAAAGTCTAACAATGGCTCAAAGACATCTAATACATAAGGAGTGATCGAGACGTAAATCCGTACATCACAATTCAAAAATGAAAATGCTAAAGACCTAGGATTTATAGGTGATCCTGTAATGGTGATGGAATCACCAATCTATACTATCTACTAAGTGATCCATAGACAAAGGTCCGATTTGGACCATGTAACTTAAATTGGGGAAATGTAGGAAGTTTTGTGCTTAGTACCAAAAAGGTTGTACCATGTATTATTAGAATGCATAAATTATAAGACATGCGAAAGGGGACTTTTCGTGACATGTGCAATGCCAAGATAACGTATGAGACTAAAAAGTTCGAAATCTTCATCATAAAAACATGGTCAATGCCTATCTTGATCTTTAAAACATTGGTCGTGAGATACTTCAAAACGTAAATTTGTTATTAGTAAGGAAATTTCCCTTTAAACCTCACATGTAAGGACCATGGAACTATAAAACATGGTACCGATGTCTGCCTTACACAGAAAAGGTTGTCCCACTTCCAAGGTAAGACCATACACATATCAGATATGTGGAATCCAAGAGATACTGTTATCTAAGACCAACCATCATTATAGGCACCATAGGTATGGGATAAGAAATGGATACTCGAACCCGACCTCTACTAACGAGAGAGATTCCTATCTAATTATCTTGGTGCTAAGAATAAATTCCAAGGTATAGTTATTATCTTACTTGTCTTATGTTATGGGCATGGGTAATCACCACTTCCTATCATCCATGAAAATGAAAATGTTAATAAAAAAACAATCGTTAGCTAGAGACTTCCTTTCAATTTTTATACATATCTATTTATTCTTGATTCAAAGTTTAGTTGAGAAAACTTTCAACTCTAAGAATCTTTATGTAAGACGATCCTTTCATAATCACCTTCATGTGTATATGATAATATTTCATGATACTACGAAATCAACAATCTACAAATGTAAAGTTATCGAATGAAAAAATTACATACCTTCACAAAAAAAACATGCATTTCTCATAAACTTATGCTTTTTGATAGTTGAAACCCAATCATATTCATGATTATAAAATATGGATTATTCACTTGTTCATGGCCGGGATGATTAATCTCAAAAAAACAGGTATTATTCAATCCATGACATTATAATCATAAAAATATTAATTGGATCAATATTGCAAGGAATCTTGACAGAAGAAAAACCCTAACTCAATTTGATTATTCTACGCTAGTGTAAATTGGCAGAATTTAAGAACTCTATGAGGAAGAATCCGTTTTTATATGAAGGATTTACCATACATTAATGTTAAAAATTTGAATTCAAATGGTATAATTTGGATAAATGACTTAAACCGTCCATTCTTCTTAATACTCTAGAGAGCGAAATATTTTAGCACGATGATTTAATATATTTTTGAGCGTTGAGAGATTTTGGGGGTGAAAAAACATTGCAACATAGAATTTGCACTCAAATAACATAGTATTGAGTAAAACAATTAGGTAAACGACTAAAGTCCTGTTAAAAATAATTGTTGACATTGATAGTGGGGACTATGGTCCATGAGTGCACATTACGGACTATCCTAGTCGTAGTCGATGGGCTCAAGAAGAATATTTTTTGGACCTTCAACTAACGGGGACCCCCTCATCGATCTATTGGTGAATATTACGGTCTGTACATGGACTCCGTTAGGTCCAACAAACTTGTTAAAATCCTACTATGTCTGAGGACCACTCCGATACCTACCTACGACATGGCTCGCATTGGACAATGGGACGTCCTGGTGAACTGTAGCAAATAGTTGTAAAACCTTGATATTTTAAAAAGATGGATTGACAATAATTGATCCCGTCTATGTCTTGGTCCACCTACCGACCATGGTGGCTCATGTCGTGATGTACTTGAGATTCTCTTGGAAAAAAAAAAGTTCATCGGTTGGAATATGAGAGGTTCAATCGATTGATAATGCTCAACTAGCAACTTATTCCTCGATTCTAAAGTGTTGGCGGTCGCTAATCAAGTATAAAGCCTAATAAATGTTGGGATCAATCCACCGGGATATGATATGGGGAAAGAATTCACAATACTAAGTAAAATTATGTATCAAGTGGTTTGAGATGTAGACATTTTCGCAACCATAAGTGAAATGTCAAGGTTTAAAAACTTAATGTCAACTGGGTGGGGGGCTAACCAAAATTATTACTTACCTAAAATCGGGGAACATCAAATTAATGGAAGGTTTCTTAGGAGTTGAATTAAATGAACGGAAATTAGCAAAATGCGCATGATTATTCAGTACTAAAAATTATTTGCATCTCAATGGTAGGGAACACTTGGATGCAGTAGCCATTTCTCAATAATTTATATGAATCAAGCGAGTTCTTTGAACCTTGACAAGAAAACCACCAATTAACAATCCTTACGTTAATCAATCTACTTTGTGAAGCTAAATTGTAGGTGAGGTCTATTGTGGAAAAGATATGAAGAAGGAATTGTGAAATTTGTGGACTCTAAGTGTCGTGTAAACGCCTAGAAAAATCTGAAGAAAGGAAAAAAACAAAGAGAGAAAAGAAGGTCAAACCCCAGAGGCGTCTAGAGACGTGAAGAGGTGTTGAACCCATACATTTTGATATGACCATGGGCACCTAGATAACCCCCTGCTATGTCACATAGACTGTGCCGTGGTCAATGAAAAGACGCCAACCCCCACCAACCAGATCTTAAAGGAACAACATTAACCTAAATGAGTCTATGGAGCTTCACACGGACCCTGACAGTCGTCATAAAAGGGTTGATAATGGTTTTGGGTTCAACTTAACTTTTTTAAATGACTCATGGCTATAGCATAAAAATTAATTAGGTCGCCAATGACTCACAATTGATGGTCTTTGAGTACCTTGTATGCCACAAGTTTGCCTAAATTTCGAGTCCTGATAGCATGTATACTGTTTTGTGGGCCATTGTCTGATAGGTGAAACTTCACGACTATCTGTAAGGCATTGGAAGACTCTAGCTCTCAGATTGATTGAAGCCTTCTTTTAAGTCACCTGTTAGTTCTAAGTTAGGTCATTGTGGTTTTTTCAAAAGTGGTTGATATCAAAACTATATTGTTTAAAACCTATTCTCAATGCATAATATATGTTAATACATCCCAAAAACTACGCGAATGTTAATTCTTTAGCTTCTAAATTTCCCTAAACTGAAATAAATTTCCTCTAAAAAAATATTCTCTCTAGACATGGAAAAGACGAATAAGATAGGGTCTTAAAGTTCAATTCTCTTTGTTCATCTTGATTAAAACTCAATCAGGTATGTATCAAATCATAGCTCACCCACTAAGCCCATGTGTCTTCAATTCCTTCTCAAATGGAATCTCAAGATTTGATTAAATTTAAGGAAGAACCTCATTCAAAATAAGATGTATTTTGAATAACTTCTTTAGCTTAGGAATATGTCTTATGAAATTATGCATGGATTTATGAAAGAAATGTTATGACTCAATAATGTTAGAGATATGACGGGATTCTCGTTAGGTTATATGGCATCTTGGCCACTTGACATGGAATGACATCTAGATTCCTAATGTCGTTCAATAATTCTTCCTAAAATTATGGTTTGAAAAGTGTGTGGTATAAAATATTCCATAATATTGATTATCAATCACACTTTCATATTCATTTCCTTAGTCACCGTGTAGTAGGACATTTCTAGTATGAAGTGAATAACTTGTGCATCAAAAGCATAATGATAAAGATCATGGATGGGTGAAAGGTGTTCTCACGCATGGTCTACGAATCGATCATTATGAGACTTATAGTTTGGATGCGTATCTTAATTGTAATTTTTGTATGGATAATTAAGATAAAATAAGATAATGAACAATTCATGGGATTTAAGCTTAGCCCGTGAGGATATTTAGATTGAATCTCTCCTATCGCGTGACGGTAGTATATAGGAATAGCAATCTTCCTTACACATAACTTTGTTCCCCATAGAATGTCATCTAGATAGCTAGCTAGCGGATCCAGGAGAGATAACTTAAGGTCCTTACCCTGAGGAGTAAATTCACACAAAAATAATATGTGATTTCTAATATTTATGTGCGTCACTTTAAATATGAAGATTCATAGACCCATTTTCATGAAATTTTTGAATGATTTTACTATGTTTTAACTTGGTCAAGCATTTCATTGTTTTTGATATCCCGTTATGACCATGTCTCATGATTCATTTTCATTTCACTCATTACTTGGTAATTTTATGTATAGCACATACTTTAGCCTACATTGTTTCGCTAAGTAGGATCTGTCGCTTGCCATCCGCATCTCATGGTTAGTGATCACTTTAGTAGATTTCAAGATAATGATTCTCGTGTTTAAGGGCTGAATCATTTATTGCTTATTATCGACTGCTATGTAGTGATATGTGTTAATGGGTTACACTTTCTAGTCAGTCTCTTAATGTTACTAACTGACTTTGAGACTATATTAGACTTCCATTATTTTTTATCGAAGTCTTATGATAGAAACTAACCATTGAAACTCTTTCGACTTCTATTATCTTTTATTATGTATGGTAAGTGACTTATGTAGGGCCTCTCATCGGTACATATAAATCATGTCATGTTTAGGTGTACTGGGTCATGACCGGGTCAAAATTTTTAAAAAAAATAATGTAGAACATCATAAGTCAGAGGTATTTCTAGATATAAGTATCCTTACTATAAAATTGTAGATTTATATGAAATTATTGTTGGTTTAACCCAAACTCATGGATAACAAACATGGAATTATTTGGGTAAAGTTGAGTGTATGGCAAAAGTAAATTGTTTCATTCTCGTCTGGGTTCTTATTTAGTGGAAGACTATATGGTAAGTTGTATCTAAGAGACTGCTTAGTTTTCATCAAGGGAACTACTATCCATTATCTCCTATCGTGATTCCCAATTTACTTATCAATAAGTGAAGTCTTTCCAAAAGGGTCTTGTACTCATATTAAATCTTTACTAGCGCTCTTCCATTCGCAAATAATAGGGGCAAACCGGAGAGTACAAACAAAAACATGACAAAATAATTTTTGGGTTGGTTGATGACTTCTGGGTAATTGAGATGCTCATTTCTTGTATTGAAGTTCGCTTAAATATATAGTTGTCAGGCAGAGCATGGTTTTGCTCTATTGAGTTTTTAGTTATGGTAGAAGTTTTTATCTCTAAAGGTTGGTTGAAGTGTTTTGGAGAGTATTATATATCTGAATAAACTGGAAATTATCCAAGATTATGTAACTTTTTGAATCTGACCTAATCAAGGTGGCACATGTCCAAGAGAACCACAACTAACAATCATTTATGAGGTGAGTTTAGGTGGCATCGGAATAGCATCTACATTAGGCTCAAACATATGATCAGGGAAGTTTTTCTTTTGGTTGAATCATTGTAGGACTTAGTGGACTCATTGGACAGGGCCCTATGACATCTCCCAATCGTAGCCTAGATTGGCCTTAACAGGTCCAAAGGGGAAGTTCTAGATTGGCACACAGTATGAATAAACAGGAATCATATCACACACTTGGCAGCATTATTTGTATGGCAGATTATGACTTACCAGTTCAAGTTTTATCTAAGTCATGCTTTATACCGATTTTTTCTTTATTTAGGTCATATTAAGATCCACACATTCAATTCATTGGCCTATAAAATAGCATATTTGAAAGAAATTGACAAGTATAACCAATTGTAAACATGAATCTTTATGGCTCATTCTTTCGTTCTTATAGCTACTTCTACATAATAACAATCCTAAACAGGTTGGTTAAGCATAAATGTAAATAGACCCTTGGCGGAAAAATAAACATGGGCATGAAACCCCAATGAAGGATTATGAGTTAGGTTACTCATACCTTCACTTATAACTCCTCACCATCCATTTTCCCCACCCCAACAAAATAACATTTCAATTTCATTAATTAAAAAAAAGTGAAGCATGAGTGAAGAAGACCCATGTCACAGATGCACCACAAAACCTTATCAAACGGGTGGATTTAGTTATTAGTTTCTTCGAAGCGTTCGTTGAATAAACACTAGGGGAACGCCTCAATAGCGCCCTCATCAATAATGGGAACCTCTTTGTAGTCCTCCTCAAACCATAAGGACCAACGCAACCCCTGGGCCCTCTGCTTTCCACTTTCTTCATTACGAATTGACTACCCTCTGGCTGCCTTCAATACTAACACTCTTTATTCTTTAATCATTGAGCTTCCTAATGGAGGGGGGGGACGTGCGCTGAGAGGTGGGGGTGTGCGCTTCTAGGCAACGGAATGGGGGAATGTCAAGTGGTGGAATAAATTCCCAAATATGTAGTCATCACCACCTCCCCCGCCTCTAACCTCAGGTGCAAAATATGGTACCTCCCAAAGGGGCTAATAGGCATCAACATTAGCTCAAGCTCACCAAAATTTTGTCGTCAAAAGAATCCATCAATAGTAGGTGGCAGGCCTTTCCAAAATGCACAATACAAATTGCATCCAGGTACTTATGATGCTTGGAATCTTTCCTATCAATCATTTTATCTATCCTAGTTTAAACTTTCAACAAGCGCTCAGCCATGAACTCACCCTATGATGCATAATATAGCCATCTTGGCCTCCCAACTCTGAATCTAGCTAGAGGAATGATAGTGGACCATAAATAGGAGTGGGTCTCATGATGAGCTTTGGGCCTAGCTAAGTGCAGTTAGAAAGTGGCTCCTATGCATTTGGTAGCAAGGGACGAACGAACATCAACATGGATCTGCTCCCATTAAGTAAAAAGAATGTCAGGGTCAGTCCAGGGTGGAAGGTCAACACTTGTGCTCCCTCCATGGTCAACAAGATTGTCATTACTCAAATAATTTCGATTTCCACTCCTTGGTCGCCTCAAAAAAATGTCACCTTGTTTAATAAGTACTAAAGCCTCCATGCACAGATGGAAAGTCAGACACGATAAACGAAAACTAATGGTGTTCTTAAAA